>VUQH01040231.1:20625-36423 GCA_015106775.1 Etroplus canarensis
TGGAACTCACTACATCTTCCTACTTAACAGGGAGGCAAGTGCGCGCTGCGCACCAAACCCTGCAGGCTGACAATGTTCACCAAACAAATCATGGCAACACATCCACAGGCAGTCCAGAGTAAATTGTTGTATTAACCCTCAGGCAAGGGTCCCTCCTCAACAATTCAATAAGCAGAGATGCATTCCTACACATCCTAACAGAAAACTAAGAATCTGACATCCCACAGAGCAGACTAGTGCCAAGCAGGGGAGGCTGTCAGTGTTGTGGGTCAGTGTGTTAATTGTTTTCTGTTTCAAGACAGTTATCTTTTATGACATCTTCCACTGCAGTCATCATGCTGCATTTTTTAAAGAGAAAAGAATTGAAGCAAATGATAGTCACTAGTCATACAAGTCATATCATTTTGACAACGTTCAAGTAGTGGAGTTCGTTTTCCTGGAATAATGATGAACCTAAAATTTTTGGTTTGTAGTTATCTGGCCACACGGTCTCTACAGAATTAACATGACTTTTTTTCTTTTAATTTTAACTCTTTTTAATTGATATATTTGTGTTAAAATTTTGTCAAAACTCAAGCACTTTGGCATTGTCAACTGTAATATCTGAAACAGCTATTAGAAGCCAGACTGGCAGAGAAAACCTCTAAATTCCAAGGCATAATCTTAAGTATACCATTGGTCAAGCCACAGTGAGGTCTGACTGCATGACTCCTACTTTAGCACAAAATCTGAAGGGTCAGGGATGAAGGACGCTGTCAGAAAGCAAACACTATTATTTTGGCTTACTATAATCTCCAGATAAGATTAACTTTGGCACAAATTAAGCGAAAGTATTATGTGATCTGCAAGTCACATTTCCCTACAAGCATCATGTTAAGCTATCTGATGGAGCATACATGTTGTCTCCCTGTCTATTCACATGCCTAACGACACATGTTCTGTAACAGGCATTGCTAATTAGATGAAATGTATTTGTGTGTGTAGCCTTGTGGAGAGCTGACTGCAAATTAAACTGACTGCATTTGTTCAAAATTAATTCAGCCTGGTTTCACTGACTGACTCTTTTTCTCGTTCTGCTAAGAAAGAAACACTTTGTTGGTATTTGCATTCAGTATCATGCTTTAGGATGGCAATTTCTTTACAAACCATTCATTATGTGAAAGCCCAGACTTTAACCTGGAGATAAAATACCAAATTAACACTGTATGGTATTAATGATATTAAACTCCTGTATTGAGAAATGTTGCTAAAATGGCTCCCTCTCTATGTAAAACTTCAGTTTTCCATCAATAAAAGCTGAGAGTCACCACAGAGTGTTAGCACTCCAATGTGCACTATTATTGATATTTAAGTATTACACCATTAACATTAAAAGATGCAATTAAATTTTTAGAACCAAAAAAGCACTTCATAATGGGCTTAAAGTTGATGTTGTCAGTATCTTTTGCAACCAAGTGAGAGTATGTTGTAAACATATTTCATTGCAAGTAACCGTGAAAGAGGAATAATCAGCAGATCAAACATATTGTTTGATTTTAGATTTGAAAATAAACAATTGAATATGGTGAAGCCTGGTTATAGGCTGGGGTGGGAACTTTTGACTGCAGTAAACAGTTATTATTTTATATGTTTTTTAATTATTCTTCTGATAGGCATTAGTGAAAAAAAATCTCTTAAAATACATTGCAGCAATTATCAGATGACTGTTTCTGTTTTTAAATTTCACACCTGAAAATGTGTCTTTTAGCTATTTAGTAATAAAATGGAACATGTTAATAGTTAATAACTAATAGTTTGGAAAATGGTTTTGGTTTTTTTGGGGTTTTTTTACAAAGGAAAGAGGTCAAGTACCTGCCATTTAAAAGCAATAAGAAATCAGCTGTGTTGGAATGTTTTACTGTTTTTATACCGGCACATCTGAATTTTTGTTTGTTTGTTTCTTTCTGTCTTTTGTATAATGAAGATGTGAGTGCTGTGGACATTTTAAGATTCAGATAAAGTTTTTTTTTTACTTGTGCCATTGGCCAGAAGGTTAAAAACAGTCACAGATATCACAAAATATTCTTGTTATTAATTGCTTTGGAATCTTCAGCCTTCAGGTACCCTTTTTGATTTAAATTGTCAAATATCAAGAAACTGCACAGATGCCCTGTCAAGTCAGATGTTAGAACTCCATTCAGGCTGCTCAATTCTCATGAAGGCAGACAATTTTTTCAGGTGCTTTTTTTTATTCCTTTATCCCTTTTTCCCCTCCCTTTGCTACTGAGAACCTCTTCCCCTCTTATAGACATGATCTGACAGGAAATCTTTGAGAGGCAGCGCTGTGCTAACTGCCCAGAGATTTTAACTGTCTGTTCTTGCTGGAGGAGAAGCTGAACACTGGCCTCCTATTAGTCTAAACACATGGAGCCCCCAATTCCCTGTCTGCCTCTCTCTCTCTCTCTTTCTCTCTCTCTCTCTCTCTCTCTCTCTCTCTCTCTCTCCCTCTCTCTCTCTCTCTATATCACTTCCTCGCCCTCTCTTTTTCTCACTACTCATCCCAGGCCTGGCGAGGGGGCTGACAGCTCTCAGCGTCCCAGCCTGTCAAAAAGGGCCTGTTATTCAGCACCCTCCCTCTGGGACAGGAGGAAAACACACACACACTTGCATGAATCCGCAGACGTGCACACTCTCAGAACATGCTTTCACAAAGGCCTTGTACACAACACACACCCACGCACTGTCTTTCCCCCTCTCCATACACACACACAAATATTGTTCCTATGCCCATGAAATACTTTCACATATAAAAACTTTTGACTGCTCTTAGAGGATGTTCTGCTTGTTGTCAGCATTTCTCAAAATATGCTGACATTTTGCATGCACTAATCAGGATCAAATGTATTATCCATACAGACACTAATTCACTGAGCTTTCGCCTTTTCCACAGCAGCGCTGACACAAATTCCTCTTTTTATGGAGTCCTCTTGTCAATCCATGTGATTGGCTGAAATTTACCAATCATTAGCTACAATTTAATAATGTCTGGTGAATCGGAAGAGCTGACAGGTGTCCAATCAAGAGTTTGAGATGATTCCTTAGAGATTTTGAATTTTAGCTTGCAAATGAACCTGCAGGTGCCTCCACAGCTGTATTCCCAAGTCCATCACAATACAATGTGCATACTAAGAAGGATAAATTACACATTGCTCACTGCTGCCTACTGTCTTTTTTCAGTTTTGAACAGCAGAGATTGGAAATGGATAAGAATATTTTAATTTCAGAAAAAAAAAGATTCCAAAATGCTAAGCAATACTATACTAACAGAAAAAATATATGCTTTATGGCTAAAGAGATACTGCCATTAAATTATCTTTTTCAAAGTGCTCTTTTTCTTTAAATTTCATGGGGGATTTGTTAGTGTGATTAAATAATTGACCAAAACAGAAAAACTTGTGTTTCATCATTTTAACAAATGATGCAATAGTCTAAATCACACCCAGTATTTAAAGTACTTAAAGCTACTTTCTTATTGTTGCAGTTCTTTTAAAGCTTTATTTGACACAGAGCCAATTATTAAATAAAATAATAAAATAAAATTATAATGACAAATTTTAATTATTCTCTTTAAAACAGGAAGACAAATCATAATGTAGGGAACTGACACAACATTTCATAAATTGCTTAAATGAAATGTATTTATCAAACATAGTTTGATTAGATTAGATCATATTGGGTAAAATGACCGATTTAAATTTGCCCCTCTGAGAAGCACGTGTTATTCATTTCACTGTTTCATCTTTATACTTACAGAGGCACACACATATTTTTTCCAAGTGTCAACATTTGCATATGTAGTGGTAATCACATTTAAGCAAGTTGTTGCTGTCTAGAATCTATTTTTTTTTCCTCTTTATAATTCAAACCCATGGCCCGGCAGTTGCTGTGGGGGTAATCCCTGTTCAACTCCAAGAAACAAGTAATGATTGCGGCTGATCTCATGTGGAGCCACTGGAGAGCTGAAACTCCGTGCTCTAGAAACTGTTGAAAGCCATCACAGAATA
The DNA here is from genome assembly GCA_015106775.1 of Etroplus canarensis. NCBI lineage: Eukaryota > Metazoa > Chordata > Actinopteri > Cichliformes > Cichlidae > Etroplus > Etroplus canarensis. The sequence continues at coordinate 24,669 of VUQH01040231.1, forward strand.
GGAAATATTTATTACTTAATTAGCTGCACAAAATTCTTTTAACTATTCAGTCATGATGTTGGAAAAATAGCAAAAAGAAAAATGCCTTATAAATACACTAAAATATAAAAAAGGGGAATAAAAACAAAACAAAACAAAACTTTTCAGATTTGCCAACTAAGCATGAACATAGTCGCCTCTCTTCCCATGTGGCCTGTTCCTGAATAATTTCCTCCAATCTGAGTAATCACGGTATTAGTGCCCTTTCTAAAAAGACTTCTCTGTCTGCTAAATAAGGAGCGCTCTTAATTTCTCTCTTAGACGCTGCCTTAATTGTGTTAAGAATTAATGGTGCATTTTCACAGCCAAGCTCACTACCAGACACCGGTTACACCGCTCTTCCTGCTGGGCCCAGTGCCACACAGTGGGCCAAGAAGTGCCTGTCGAGTGCCAACCTTGGTCTCACTCCTGCTTGGGGGTGAGAAACTTTGCGCTATACATATGCATGAATATCCCTCATATCTCCCCAAAGGCAGCTATATCTCACCATTAGTCGCTCTCAAAAGTCTTCTGCGGTGCACAGTATTGACTTTTGGAATAATTTCAGGCAATCCCAGACGTGATTTATGATGATGCACATTATCGATCACTTAAGGAGATATTTAGGTATTCAGAATAAAAAGTTATGTTCTCATTATGTTGATGGCGTGAGGCGCCAGGCCAAGGGGAGAGGGGGAAGTCACTGTACACTTTACCGGAGAGGTAATTAGCACGTCTGAGTAACAGCAGTGCTCCTCCTCTCTGCTCTCCTGCTGCTTAGCCTGGGTTGACTTGCCTTAGAGTTAGCACAAATTGTTACTGTCGCCCCACAGGTGGGAAACTAGCTCTCATCACCTCATCACCCTAGAGGATGTGAAACACGGCAACATATATTAAACTGCTATCCTCGCAGCATGCGGCTAGTGTCTTCATGAGATATTTTACTCTTTATGGAGCCCATGGGGGACACACAAATCCAATACAACTTCCTTTTAGAGGGGCACAAACGAAGACATGCATACAAACAACTGGGATTTAGAGTGGTTCCTCTGCCAGAGGCAAGAAAAGTGACAAGCAATTGGTGTGCTTTGGGCAAATGCATCAGCACTAGCAGTACTATGGGCTCTAAGATAATAGAAAATGATGGAATTTATTTAATGTGAGATGGTGCATGGTTGAAGTCTTCCTGCAATTTCAGCATTGCAGACAGATCAAGCAATATATTGTTATTAAGTTATTAATCTTCTAACTGGTCATAATCATAACAGCTGATGGGGTTTTGCAGTGAAAAATAAATCATAACTTTGCACTTCATGAGGTGGGGGGAAATAATTTTCAAAGCCAGAAAGTGTAGAAAAGTTTTTTTTTTCATTCATCTTCTTCCATGAGGCAGTTTGGCTTCAAACCAAAGATGCCATTACCCTTGTCGGGGCCTGCTGATGAGAGACACCAGTCTTTGTTCGTGGTGGGGAAAAAGAAACATGTACAACACTTTCTGAAGCTGTTAATGTTTTATCCCATAATTCACAGGCCCAGGACTTGGGAATATGTCTTTGTGGGAAAGCCTTGGCTGGACACGGTGGAACCAGCATCATTAGTGCCTGTCTCCCTGGGGTGGCATGTGTGGAAATTACTGCTCCAATCAATAAACAAAGTCCAAGTGTTGAAATATTTATCCAGACAGAGATTCATCCTTGCGGTGGACTGTCTGAGCACTCTTCCTGCACCTTAAAGGGTTATTCAGAAAGCCATATATGGGCAAGAGTACACCTTGAAATCAATGGGGTGCCACTCACTGGCTGAGTGCTGAGTGCTACAGAAGTCCATTAATTTATTGTCAATACATGGGGCGGAAACAGTGTAGGAAGCAGAACTCCCCTTTAGGTATAGTCAAAATAGTGCTGTCACACTATTGGCTTTTCTAACTTTGAAACAATACCTCAGTGCTTATCAATATTTGATTATATGCAAAGAGAGGCAAACCATTTACAAGTGGAACAGACCTGGAGCCTTGTTTATAAAACTGACTTAGAATCAGTTTTAAGTATGGATGACTTATGCATGCACACATTAAACCAAACACTAGTAGTTATTTATAAAAACTCCCCTTCAACTTGAATATAATCTCTAAGGTTTTCTTGCTGGATACATAGGGCTGTTGTAGTCTTTTACCCCTTTTGGCTGTTTGCAATCACTGATTAGACATTCAGTTGTGCTGGCATTATCCAAAAGGGAAAATGCAAGGCACGTGCTGTCAAAGTTAAGAGATTTATAGATCACAGGTGTGTATGGTACAAATGGAGTTTTAGAAATTGCTTAAGCAGTTTTATTAATGCTCAGCATCTTTTATAAATTAAACAGAAGCACACTGCCTGGAATTATCTAAGACTAAGTTCAAATATAAATAATAGAAATCTAAGAACTTTTTTTAAAAAGTGAGGCCTCTTCAAATGGATGTAGCCCATGTCTGTCAACTTGAGAGGAAGAAACATCCTCCTGAAGCAGCAATCAGCAGACTAGAAGTTTCTTATTTGTATATTCTTATTTCAAGACCTTTTGGTTGTTTGACAAATGAGCACTGAAATTAACAAAAATGTTATGACATTTTATTAAATATTTAACCATTATAACATCTATATCATTAATTATACTACTTTGGTATTGCATGTTTATTAAAAAAGCAGTGATTATTCAATTTAATAAAAAAAGCTTCAATTCTAAGTTTCACATGAAAAACACATCACTGTGTCTGTCATCTTGACATCTTAAACAGCTTAACCACTGTCTGTTTACACCATATATATTGTATATTCATACTGTAAGGGCCAAAATATACACGCTGGACATCATAGTATGATTTTCTCTGCAAGACTTCCTTTGAACTCCAACACTTAGCTTGTTATCTCACTTTATCTTCCCACAGAGCATGTTACGGACGATTAAAAGCTCTATGTGATACTTGGGCTAACATCTCATTATAAGAGAGAGCCCATTTGTATTGCTTACCTCCATAGTTAGAGTCCACAAAGGATGACAGCTGACTTCCCCTCCTCAGCTTGAAGTACTCTTCTGATACATACGCTCATTATAGAACCATAAAAAATTGCTCTCATTTGTTAATATAACATTTTCAGGACCCAAAGATGTTCTCGGGACATTGTCTGGCTGCAAAATAATGTGGCCCTATGAGATCTGCAAGTTTAAAATAATTTAGCTCTCTCCTTTTTTGGTTTTGTTTGTGTGCCATTACTTATGCAGAATGCCAGTTTGTCTCCATTATTTTGGGAAGATAATTGGTCAGATGATGTCTCAAGAATTCTCAAAAGCATCTGATCTTTCACAGGCCTTTGACCTTCATCACTCGCCTTGAAATAAATTCTACAAAAGACTGTTTTGCCCTGTAGGAAAACAAGAAGCACTAATTACCATCATGGAAATTTATAGTTACCATAAAAGACAAAATAACAGGCTTTTTTTGTTGTTTAAAAATAGTTTTTTCTAAACATTTCTCAGTATATACAATATACACTTCCCACTGGACCATCACAAAACAAAAGGACAAGAAGCAAAGCAAATGATACAACAACCCACATTTATGCACAATTTTTTTAAAAGGGCTGTCAAAACCAAAGCAGTTGCACACCTACTGCATCATTCCCCTAATGATAAGCAGATCATGTCAATAAGCTAGGGGGGAAACACTAGACACTCTTGGTGATCATAAATCTCAATGCTGGTATCAGTGTTAACAACCATCAAGGGGATATAAAATGCTGATGAAAATGCCGGCATGTACATGCAAATACCTCTTTTACTGACAAGAGACTTGCCTTTGCCCATAATCAAGTTGTACTTCTCATTAACTGAAAGGTCTTTATTAGCCATACCATTACAGTGGTCCTAGACACAGTGTTTAATTAACATTATCAGCATTGTAATTGTCATTTGTTTGTCTTGTCAGTTTAGATTTTCCAGGTCAGTGAGAAACTGTCTCAATGTGCTCCTCTTCAGATGAGCCAAGATGCCTTTTGGATATTGAATGTTCATTGAGGATGTAATATGCTGAAGGCTGCTGCGCTCAGCCGCTCCCCTGACCCTGGTCACACAAGAGAACGAAGATGCGACAGGCATGTGGAAAAGATTTCAGAGCATGATGTTCTCCTATTAGGCTCTGTGTACTAAAGAGAAAACACTGTTACCAAGAGCATGAATGGAAAAAAGGGATATTTGTGGGAGGTCGGTGGAATGTGCCTCACAGTATTCATGAAAGACAGATGGCATTTCCAACCAATTCTGTCCAGTGTCTGACCTCTGAGTATAAATCTTCTGTATATTAGTGATTGTATTTGCACATATGAATGGACAAATGCAGACATTATAAATGCTATTTCCAAATGTCTGTCATTCCACATTTTCTTGTGTTTAACTTAGTTCTTGTGTGTATGTGATCATGCACATAACTGAATGTGTGTGTGTATGTGTGTGCTTGTGTGCTTGTGTCTATTTACATTTTCACTGTGCTTGGAGGTTATATATATATATATATATATATATATACACACACACAGTATGTATGTGTGTGTGTGTGTGTGTGTGTGTGTCCCTTGTGTGTGGCCAGTTGCTGTGTGGTTTTCCGTGTCTGCGACTGTTCTACAATCTGTCTTTCATGGTTTAGTATGGACTCAGTCCAAGACACCCAGCTGCTTTAAATCAACACTCAATCACGGTTCATCTCATCGTAGCTTAATTCTATGTGATTCACACTGGCCTAATCTGAGGACCTCAGTGTTTCTCTGCTCCGAGTAACTGGCACGGGCTGGTTCCACATCCATCCAGTATTACACTCCTTAGAATTTTTTGTTACATTGCTGAAGGATGCAGATGGCATTACAGGACTGATTGCGAAATGTCTAAATCGTATGTCTTATAACATATATTATATAGAATGCATTTTAATGCAAGATGTTCTACAAAGACACTTGGCACTGATAATGATGAATCAAACAAAAGAAAGAAAAATGTGCTTAGATGGTTGTTCATTCACTCTTAAATTACATGATTGCTTGTGTTTTGAAATGTTTTAAGTTAAACCTTTTGCTTAATTGTTGTGTACATGAATCAGACCTGTCAATTCTACATCTAGCGCCATTGAATCATGTAAATGAAAAGCCTGACACTGCAGGTCTAAATTAAATTTTACCTTTGTGGGTGAAGATGGCAGTTGATTTGTACATTTCAAATACGGCAAGAATTTGCTGAGACTAAAATGTGTGACAGCATCAGAAAAAAGAAAGCTGCAGATAGAAAATGGATCTTCAAAAGTGATATCCAGGAGAGGTATTTTTTTTCTCCAAGATGATGTAGAGTGTCTGATACATAATATGCAGAGGCCTTGAATACTAGAACAAAATAGGCTGAAAGCGTGCTTCTTGTGGAAAACTAGAAAATGAAAACAAAATGCATTGCTGTGCGTCTCTGTTACTATGGTATATCTCACTGTGCATTTGGGATTTGCTGTTGCAATGTGACGAAAACCCACAAAGTTTACTCTTTCTGTAATAAGCTGACAAAGAGAGCCACCCACCCCACTAATTCCAGATGCTGAAATCCCATTGTAGAAGTGTGAAGAATGGCGAGACCCTGGAGCAGATTTATTCACTGCTGAGCTCTCTTTCAAGCATTCGATCAAAAATATTTTTGTTCACCATTTCTGCTATTGTTGAAACAAATGAGAATTTTTCGATTGGCACAAAGTTCCTAATGCTCTAAGATGCCTCTGCCCTGCTTCTGATTTTCTTAAACATTTTGGTGCATTAAAGAATCTCAGCAAACTGTGAAAAAAATATACATTTAGACAGAAAGAGGAAGTACTTTGAAAGCTCAGGCGTTAGACTAATACTGCAGAATTGATTTCAAATAGTTTTCAGATTATAAGCCAACTTTCTTGTGTACACCAGTTATGCTAAATTGAACAATCATTATTGGCTCATTAAAAATGCCTGACCAATTCTATACTATATCAGTCCTTCTCTGACATTAATTGTTACTACACTGTAGACTCAATCAGACTGGTCCTGCATGGCTTCATGCTTCACACACAACCTGCCACACTATGCAAACTAGGTAACACACATATTGTTAAAGTTTTGAACACATGCTGCATAATGATGAATATAAATGAGGAAACCTTTGCCAGAAAGGTCCACAGTTCCTTAAATTAAAGATTTAAAAATTAGTGCATAAATAATTATAAAAATAACACCCTTATTAATGAACTTGATACATTTTAATATATTTTGATGATTATGGCAGAACAGTCTTTTATTCACAAGTAAATGGTATTACTTAAGCTTTTATCAATTTGTCCTTTTTAAAAAACACATTAAAACCTTATTTTAATAGTTAATATTTGCAATATTTGCACCAGTGAAACTTAAAAATATTTTATGATCCAACAGTGGCAGTAGAATCCATGCTTGTTTTGCTTGCAAACTGCTTCGCCTTCCCATCTGCTCCCTGGGTTAATTATGTGAGTTTCAAATAATTTGTGGCTGCTGACTCCTCTCCTTTAAGTAGAGTCTATTGTGTTGAAATCCAATACCCACCTTAGTTCTCCTTTCCTCACCACAATGTACATGTGTGTTTGATTATCCCCCTGCTTGGTATAACAAGTGAAAAGGAAAAGTCAACTTCAGCTAGTAAGTGTCCCATTCCAAAAATACCTCATCTCATAACAGACCTCCACTGCAGGAAATAAGGTGCAGTCAAAGGTCAGGGGAAAAGAGAAGCAAACCACTATCTGAACTTTTTTTTGGTAATATTACTTCTTTTGTTTGCCTACCATATCATTATGCAATATTCTATAAAGTATTTATCAGTAATCATAAAAGACATTGGGGATGTAGAAAAACCAAAAGTTTAGTGAATATACAGAATAAAAATGAATGAAACTAGGCTTAACCTAGTGTACAATATTGTGTAATATACTGTAAGATAATACAGTGGGTGTCTGTGAATATAGGCATAGATTTAAACCATGTGAGATATTTTCCCAAGCCTAGATATGATCTTTTAAATTGCAGCTGATGTTATTGTTTTGTCTCTATCTGGTATTCGTTGACTTTGCATGTCAATCAAAATAGACCCAATCTCCCCTTTCCTAACACATTTTCATGCTTTGGTCTTTCTTTGAGGTGAAAATCCAGCAATGCAATCACATTTAAGCACCATTTTGAATTACCAAGAGAGTGTTGAAGCCAATTCACAAAACAAAGGGTGTTCGAAGGCAGTGGTCTTTGAGTGTGCACTTACAATACATACAAGATTACTCACTCACCTTCAATGCAGACACAATATACTCATTCTGCCTTTTTCCCTCTGTGTTCAGCAGATGCCCACACAGGGATAGGGAAAGCCATTGTATCTAATTGCAATGGTTAGGATTTTGATTACACTCTTGCCTTGAAAGCACAACACTGTAAAAGAACAATTGCTCAGAGAGCACCAAGCAGCAGGAGGTGCAATTTCAGCCCCTTCTTAATGAGAGAACATATCAAAAGGTAAAAGGGAGGAATTTATACTTTAATTCCATTTCTGAAGTAATAAAATGTGGGGCCCTAATTTATTAGTTTATTAAAGGTGAAACTCATCCTAGGACTGTTTCTCTCTTCATTGTGTTTTGTTTCTAGGATCCTTCCATCTGGGTCTGTTTTGCTTGTATTTCTGAAATTATTAATCTCAAAGCAGGCATCCCACAGGGGCCGAGTGATGTAATGTATTAATAAGATGACTATAATGTGCTGCGGCTTCTCTGTTTCAGGGATGTGTCCTAAAATGGAACCAGTATGAGTACCTATATAATCGTCCATGTGTCACATGAAAGTCCAACCACAAAATGCATCAAGTAAAGTTTTTTATAACAAGTAGTTTAACATAAAAGCAAATTGTTAACATGCTTTCAAAAAAGTTATACTGACCAAGCTAAAAAGAAAAGATAAAAAAAAAAAAGACAGACTTTACAGACAAAAAGGCATAGGAAAACGGTACTGATGAAATTGAAATAAAACATGAAGGTTTGAAAAAAGTGCCACAGCAGAGTTCAAAGTAACAGTTTTTTTGTATTATTCTTATTATATTTATATCTGTGTGGCCCTGTGTGGGAGAGCTTATTGCTGGGGTTAAGTTGTCTCTGCCAACGCACTCTTAAATTTTTGATTCTATCTTCTCAATCCAGCAATTTGCCAAGTTGACCTTGCTCGGTACAAAAGAAAGTGAAGTGCAGAAATGGGTTTACATCATACAGTTAGGGGAAAAAAAGTCTCTTTTTGCTGAGTGCTATCTGAAAGATGACACTGGCTTCCTCTGTCGCTTCTGTCACAGAAACTTTATTGAAAAAAGTAAGCAAAACACTGAATAACTGAAAAGTGTAATTTGGTCTTTTTATTTGAACTTAAATGCACTAATAAAGAAAATGCATCAAAATCATTTAAGCTATGAAATATTTTTCCTAAAAGTGCAACTTAGCAAAATAACTAAGTGTGACAAAATGATTGCCATTCCCTGCTAATAATGTACGTGATCTTTATATTAGTGTTTATTTTTTCCCATTTTTACCTAGAGACATCTCTAGGTAAAATTAGAACTAAATTCCTTATAAATGCAGGACTACCATTATCTCAGTATGTGTAAATTTAAAATCTAAAAATGAATCCAAATCTTTAAAACAAAGCTGTAAGAGCTGCTCTGGCTGAGAAACAACTAAAAGAATCCCTCTTTAATGCATGATTTATATCACAGTAGGATACAAAACTATATCAAAATGCTGAAAATGAGTTTTTGATGTATGAAAGCAGGCTTCCATTCACAATATCACTAGGATATTCAAAAAATGCAGTACTCAGAGTGGAAAAAGTAGTTTCTGTTCAACAGAAGGACTGAATACTGTTGACTGCTCTGGAATCAGTATTACTGTAGTAGCTTGGGAGTAATCTTTTATTTATTTTTTGTAATGCTGCCATTTATAGATGACCCTAGTGCATACTTTACTTTTAACTTTAGTATTAAGATCAGAACACTGTTTCTTGTAATTAAAACAAAAAATTGTAAACGACAGTGTCATCAAACCTACTCTTCTCTGACCCTTTAACCAAAAGTACAAGTTCTTACTTATATGTTATTGGTATTATTTTTTTATTTATAGCCCAAGATATCAGGGTTCTTTAGCTAAAGAATAAATCACATGTATATGACACCACATCAGCTGGTGTGGCTAGTTAAGTTAAGTCATGTATTGTTTTGTGATTTATACTGTTTGCCTCCAGTCAACAGGCTGGGAAAACAACAAACTCAGAAGGTACACAACAGCGATGCATCAGGGCACAGTCGCCTTGATTAATGAAAGGAAGTCAGATCTCATGCAGATTAGTGCAGTGGAGGACAGCATCCTCTGTGAATATTAATTTCCCTTGAAGAGGTGTTCTCGCCCTCTCTCCTCAAACACTGCTCAATATATTGGAGGAGGTCACCAAAGGAGGTCACAGACAAAGTTGTCTAGCAGCTAAATTAAAGTGCTTCATTAATGGACTAAAAAGGTAGTGAAACCAATCAGCATTTTAGCTGTTATTTCTTTGCCTTCATCACCCATCTCTGTGTCTTAATGGATGCCATTATGTTTAAAGAGGCCTTACTTTTTGAATTCAAATAATTTATTTATTCCATCATAGTCAAGTTGTCTTAAAATGACTGTTTTTTCAGGTTTAATTGCAGTTTTTTCTTTCTTTCTTTTTTTTTAATCTAATTCATTTGTATCTTTGAAGGATTTTTTCAACAAGTCTTTCAGATATTTTGTTTTTCACATTCGTCCCCTCTTCCAATTCTTTCAAAGGTTATGAACTTTTGTAAATCAACTCTGGGTATTGCTTTTCACTTGAAAGTAGCCACTTATCTGACAACACTTCACACAAACCCTTTCTTACCTGAGTTAAAAAAATATATATATATAGTTAGGTTTTGCTGAATTTAAGCTTTAAAACACTCTTCACATCTACATATATACAGTCTATATTTGCAGAATATGGTGAAGACCTTGATTAAGCTTAGCTCTGTTAAAGTAACAATACTTTAGCACTCATAACGAACAATGCTGAGAGTGACCTTGACAGACTCAGACACGGAAGCGCACCCTCATGGTGACTGATCTGAAGAGATAGCGAGATATAAGACTTATCCAGTCCTTTCACCTGTCAGTGTTCATGAGGGAATGGAGGAAAAGAGGTGATTTCTGCTGCAGGGTATCGGTGACAGAGTGAGTGTGTCTGAGGAGATCGGTGTGGGAGATTAACTGCTCAGTCCATCTTTGTCACTGAGTACCGCTGAACCTTGACACAGCTTAGAGGTATTACGAGGTCACTGAAGTAAATGACATCACACAACTAAAGAAGAAGGACCCAGGATGCATGTAGATACCTGAAGGAATTGATTGCTAGGGGAAAATTATGCAATAATTCCTCAAGATGTCCTTGATCTTGTCCAATGCTTAAACAAAGGTATCTCATTAAAGCAGAAATGCAGACCATTTTTCCTCAGCAAAGCACCTAAGAGCATATGGTCTAACAATACTTTTAAAAACATACTAAAGTTAATATTTAATGTTGCAGGCATGAACCATTTTGAGGAACCCCTTTAAAGATCAATATCTCATTCAGGGACTGTAGAAAAACATAGCACAATTCAAGGGATAATCAGGGTTGCTCTAATCCAGGGTGTGACTAAAAATAAGTTTCAAAGCCTTAAGTGACACTTTGTATCCTATGTGGTGTTGCTATATTCATGGAGTTGAAGAGTATTTTGAGTTATACTCTGACTGCAGTGTAACTTGTATTATGTGGGTTTTGCAGTGCCAGCCTTGCTCAGCTGTCTGGTTAATACTATCATCAAACACTTTTTCCTCCAAAGATGGAACACACACCATGTCTGGTGCGAATCTCTTTGTCTCTTTTGACAGAATGTTGGAGAAGCAAAAGCTAACAAAACTAACAAGCAGGTCTCTCAACAAACTGCACTGGGTGTGTGTGTGTGTGTGTGTGTTCTGTGCAAACACTTTTTTTGTATGTGTGCATGCATGCATGAGCATCAACAGCATACACACATGCACACACCTGTGTCTGTAAACCTGTTTATTCATCATTCAAGGCATGTGCTATCTTGGAGGTGTTTCTATACAAAAAAAAAAAAGATTCTGTTCCTTCACTATCAACAGCAGCCTCAGTATCACATCCTGTAACATTAGATTTCCAGTGGTTCTTGCTCAGCACAGTATTGAATAGATTAAAAAGGAATTCAGAAGGTGCCCAATAAATCAAGTGCAATGTAATGACTCAGAACCTTGTGTGCAGGATATCAAAAAGTCCTAATGAGCTTGATAGAAGTTCGTCCAACTTCACAGCCCCTGCAGCCTCCACCCACCCCCACTCTTATGTAAAAACAACATAAGTGAAAACTAGTTTCTAAATAGTCATTGCAGGGGTGGTAGGTGTAATGTGATTAGATAACCTGCTAGTAAGCAAATGAGATCAAGGCCTGTTTGTCAAAGGATAATAGGAAAGAAGAAGATTAAAAAACCTGTGTGTGTGTGTGTGTGTGTGTGTGTGTGTGTGTGTGTGTGTGTGTGTGTGTGTGTGTGTGTGTGTGAGAGAGAGAGAGAGAGAGAAAACCCTGCTTTGCTAAAGGACACAGTTGT
>VUQH01040233.1:0-10031 GCA_015106775.1 Etroplus canarensis
TCCAATAAGCTATTATCTGAAAACGAGGCATATCTTGGCATGGTGTGCAGAGTGTCCTTAAAAAGTTTGAATAAAATGTAAAAGCAGAGGACAAAAGAAGAAGTGGCAGGCCTAAAAAAAAAAGCACTCTAAAGCAGATGATCAGTATCTGAAAGCCATGTCCTTCAGAAATTGGAAACAATCCAACAAAGACCTGTCACAGGACCTGAGAGATGCATCTGGCCCTTCAGTTGATGCATCTAATGTGAAGAAGCCATTCTTAAGGAACAGAAACTGTGAAAAGACCGAGGAAAGCTAAATTACACAAGAACTGGACTGAAAATAAGTGGCAACAGGTCTATGAAGTGATGAATGGATCTCAGCATTACTGAGTTTGGGATGAGCTTGACTGAGAACAAATAAAAAAAACACCCAACATCCAAAGAAGAGCTTTGGAATGTCCTTCAAGAAGTCTAGAGAACTATTCTTGAAGACAACTTAAAGAAATTACAAGAAAGCTTGCCTAAACAAGCTCAGGCTGTGTTGAAATAAAGGTGGTCATGCCAAACATTGACTTTCAAGCTCATTAGAATTGTACAAACTCAGTTTTTGCCTTATGTTCTGTATTTGCCTTTATGTTTGCACATATTTCAATGAATTATTGCACTGATTTCCCATTTTCCTAGAAAAAAATAAAGAAACGAGGGGTGGATAAAGAGTTTTGTACAGTACTGTAGTTAATAAGGAGCAGCAGATGAAAATAACATAACACTGTTGTGTAGGTTACCTTAACGCCATAGCGAAAATGGCCCACAGGTTTTTATGGCAACTGAAGGTAGTTACAGATTGAAAAGCTGCAGAGCTTTTGCAAGAGGAGCTCCTTGATCAAATATTGAAACAACTTCACTAAAAGTAAGAACAATGAATGAAATTTTGTAGTTCATATGTACTTTTAAAAAAGCTTTAAAAGGAGTTTTGTTGTCCTGCTGGAGCGCATGACAAAAATCACATTTTCTAAAAGCCAGGTATAGAATCGGTCAGGCTTGCTGCAGCTGCTATCCATCCAGGCAGAATGCACATACAAACAAAGTGAGGGAGAGGGAGAAACACTAACATGGACAGAGCTTTAAATAAATACAGACACAACAGATGCAGCCGAGTCCAAGCCAAGAGTGCAAAAGCAGCGTGATCTCCTCAAATCTTTATTCTAAGATCCCAGAGATCATGTTGAAATGAAACAAGCTACTGTAGCCTCTGTTTGCCTGTCTACTTGCCTGCCTGTCTGTCTCTCTTCAGTCCAGATGTCAGAGGAACTAGCCAACAGCTGCGGCAGGAAATGAGCCCCCAGGCAGTGAAAAGGCTAATACACTTCCACACAGTGAAGAGAGACCACAACAAAACATGCACACACACACACACACACACACACACACACACACACACACACACACACACACACACAAAGATGAACTCAGAAAAAGCCAGTGGATGACAGCAACTGATGCTAGAGGTTTACATGTCTCTTTCTTTGCATGTGTGTTGATTTGAACTTGAGCTCTATGTTACTACACACTGTACTATAAACAGATCAGTGTTATGTCTGTGAAAGTATTCTGGTGTCTTTCCTTTTTCTCCAGAATTCATTGATTTTGCGTAAAATGTGTGTGTGTAAATGGGTGATGGCGCGCCAGGCTGCCAGCCTGCCTGCCACAGCGCCAGCCCCCGAGCCAGCGGGAACATTTGCCTTGTGGCTCCAATTCCCAGGAATGCCTAACCTGCGCCAGCTGTTGAGAACATGTTACCTGTGCCAACAATGCGCCGGCTCTGCCCACCACATCACCTGCCATTCTGTCTCCATCTGGGCGCAATATTGGACTTGTGTGTGTGTTGTTTGTCAGAAGCTTACTATGTCTTTAGTTCTCCACATCTGTATTTGTATTTGCAGCTGTGTGCATGGATGCAAAACCTTTCTTGTGTGTTGTACACAGTGTGCCAATGTGTATAAGAAGGGATGTTGCTAATGTTGTGTGCACTGCATGTGTGCTCACCAACTCTGATGTGTGTATGTGTCTCCATCTGTGTGCACTGGGCCTCCCTTGCCTGCATCTGGAGCAGCATTGAAGAGGCTTTCCAACAAGGCCAATGGCAGCCAGCCTGCCAAACAGCCCAGATGTTAGTTCTGTAAGCCTTGGGCTAAATGGAGGGAGCCACAATCTCATTATTCAGGACTAGTAAATTGCAGAGAAAAAGAGACCACATGAAAGGATAAAAGAATGGGAGGAAGGGGAAGAGGAATCAGATGAAAGAGATATGTCATTTGATATCATCTGCCTGTTCACCTTTCCCACACAAGATTTAAAACATAAATAAACCAGACTGTCACATAGATGGATATTTGCTCAGTGAAGGTTTAAACCGAAACAAGCTCTTAGAGGACAAGGCTGGCAATGGTACAAATATATCCAAACTTTGCCAGAATCTTGTAAGCCAACCATTCCTACTGAAAGAAATAACACTGTACACACCAAGTTAATTGCTGAGTCATATAGCAACTGTATTTGTATTATTATAACACTACAGTCATGTGAATAAGAAAGTTTTCACAGGATTCTATGCAGTCATGTGAAAAACTAAGTACACTACATAATTCAGTAGCTTCTAGAACCACCTTTAACAGCAATAACTGATGTCATGAACTTTAAAATTTAACATGCTGACTGGGGCCTATAGAGTCAGAGTTTTAGCTCTTGGGTTCTTGCAGTTTGTCTGACCGTGGGTTGAATTTTCTAGGACATCCACTGCTGGGAAGATTGTGGAATTGTGTTAACATACACCTGCTCCAGACTACAAACTGCCAAAACTTCTGCTTTTATAGAAGTGGTCACAGTAGCTGATTAAGAGTCAATTCAGGGCATTTGATTAGCAGCACGTTGCTGCTACTTACCTTCCTAATTACTATGAAAACAGTGAGGATGCACTTAGTTTGCCACAGGACTGCACAGCGTCCTGTAAAAATTTTCTTTTCACACAACTGCACCTGCTTTAACCTTTGTATTTCTTTGGATCTGTCTCTCCCTCTCTTTTCGGTGAACCTGTTGTTTTGGCTCCATGGGCTGCAAGTAAACCTCTCTGAATGTGTGTAGGTTGTTCCAGGGTGGGTTTAGTTTGCAGTTTTTTATCACCCTTGTAAACATTATAAATACTATAAGACAGATTTCCATATAATCCCTGTAGATGAAATAAAGGCAAATGTGAAATCTGCCGCCCTGTACTTTGTAAATATCAAGTTCAACCTCCAGGTTTAACTTGAATTACTCAGCATCCTGTAGATGTAAGCTCACAGTTTTCCTGTGCGTTAATGGATTTTTAAATACACTTCCGTGACACACAGTTCAGTTATTTGCTTTCTTTGCTTGTTATTTTTAATGACTAAGCAAATGAACAAAAATGGTTAAGCTGCTGTCTCCTTTACAGCATGTTCAGTCAACACATGCTTCTTTCTTGTTAGTTTTCATTGTTCTAACAAGCGGGAAATTCCCTCCAAAGAATGCATGAATTGAGTCTCAGCACACATATATATCCACATTTTCAGTCACTGTGTGTCTTGCTTCAGTAACCACTTCTTATCAGTATGTCCTGTTTCCCAACATCTGACACAGACCTTGTTAAGCTAGGCAATGTCTAAATCGGTATGACTTTAGCTGTATGTCTCTTGCTCATAATCCAAAGTAGGCTTTGGTAGAATTCAGGGTCCAGCCTAGGGACCCTTGCTGGATGCAAGCCCTGACTGGGGTGCACCTAATCTATTGCTCCTATGACAGTAATATTGCCACTATGCTATCCAGAACAAAACAACAGGACTAAGGTCCTGTGGGACTTGAAGTTCCAGACAGACAAAAAGCTCCTCGCCAACCAACCAGACATAGTGGTGGTTGACAAGAAGCAGAAGACTACAAATGTGACAAACCCAGCTTATAGCAACATCAGAAAGAAGGAGCGCAAGAAAATTGAGAAGTACTGAAGGAACAACTGGGGCAGGTGTATAAAGTAAAGTTCCAAGTAGATCCAGTGATAAAAGGCGCATTGGGAATTATAACCCCCATAAATGGAAGAGTGGCTCCAACAGATTCTAAGGGTAACATCAGAGGTCTCTGTCCAGAAGAGTGCAGTCCTAGGAATAGCTAAGATACTGCACACAATCCTCAAACTCCCAGGGCTCTGGTAGAGGACCTGAGCTTCAGGAACCACACATATCAGCCCTCCATTTGTTTTGGGTCATCTCTTAAAAATTACTTACTTCTCTTTCAGTTCAGTTTTGGTTCTTATCCAACTGCTGAGGGAATTTCCTGCCTTTATAGCTAATAAATGCTTCACTCCTTTCACTCACTGCAGTTTGGTGTTGGACAGGTTCAGTACAGTTAGTGTTTGACAGCTTCCTCCTCTTCTTCTTCTTTCAGCTACTCCCTTCAGTGGTCACCAAAGCAGATCATCTGCCTCCATCCCTTGCATTCTCTTCTGTGACACCAACCTTCTTCATGTCATCCTTCTCAACATCCATGTAAATTCTTTGTGGTCTTCCTCTTTTTTTTCTTTTTATAACCTGTTTAGCTAAAATAAATAAAATAAAATCAAGCCTCCTATTGTGGCTGAAAATAAAACAGATGGGAGCTGTGACAGAAATGTGAAACAGTAAAGTTTCAACCAAACCAAAATAATGAAATGAGATACGTTAAAGCTCCAGCTTTGGGAACTGGAAGGATTCATCAGAATCAGAATCAGAATACTTTATTAATCCCAGCAGGGAAATTGCATATGAGTCTTTGTTCAGTCTACTCTTTCACATTGCACTGCATTTCACTTCATAAGGGTTATTGAGTACCAACACTGAATTAAAACCCTCTGAGGTCTAAGTCATAGGCATTAACCCTATCTCTACCTGAGCCTATATTTTGGAGACATGCAAAACTGTCTTTTATATTATAAATAGTTTTTAAGTGTCCAAACCGATATGACTTTAGCTGTATGTTTTTTTAAGTGTGTCAACTTCATATTATTATTGTCCTTTGATTCCTGAGACTTTGGAGACCAATTTAATAAAAACAAAAATGAGATATTCTGATTGGTTAGGGTTTGGTTCACCGCCGATGACTAGGACCTCAGAGGGTTTTAAGTGCTTTTGAAATTCCATACCATACTGATGTAACCTTACAGATATTAACATGAAAAAGAGTGGCATCACATAATCCAGCCTGGTGACTTTTGATTGGGTTATCTTGAGGTCACCCTATGTCCTGTCTGAGCCCCAAACCCAGTGTTCCGAACAACCGAAAGACTCCATAAACAAGAAAGCAGTTTTGGAAATAAAAACACAACATGATCCATCAAACAGTGGGACACGGTTAGCTTCATCATCTGGAGGGGTGTAACTGTGAGGCTGAGACAGATTTATGTGTGTGTGTGTGTGTGTGTGTGTGTGTGTGTGTGTGTGTGTGTGTGTGTGTGTGTATGTACTACAGTTGCCACATCTGTGAGGCTGCTTTAGCCCTGTTTGTGAGATTCATGTGTGTGGACTTCCACGGGGCTTAGAGAAAAGGCCCCCCCATATGGAGAGCACTCACTGTGGCAACAGGATGCAGCTCCTCTCCCCTGTGTGTCGACCTCCAGCCATCACACTAACCGAGTAAACAACAACTGGACATGGAGTTATGATGTTGTATTTGTTGGCATATTTTTAGACAGGATATTATCTCCTAAATCTGTGACGAAAGTCCTCAAATTACATCAGTATAATCTACTTCTCATGTGAATTACCTTGGTCATATGTCAGTATTTACACAAAAATGATATCCCAAAATCTGTTCATCCTTTTAGAAAAACATTGTTTTTGTCAACAAATTCCAACACATTTCACAGCAGTGTTTATGAGTAACGATCATCAGATGTTACTGAAGCGGTTGAGCTGGTGTGAAATGTATTTGAAGTATTTTCTGTAAACCTTATTAGAAAATAAAATAAAATTAATTGAACTGATCGTATCTTCCCCACATTTATCTTCAGCTTCTTATCAAACACAGCTTACGACACATTTGGGAAATACAAATTGTTGAGAGGGGAAAAAAATTACTGAGAGACATCTCCTCCCTTGACAGATATCCTTCTCACATCTGTCTCTCTTTTCCTGCACACAGATGTTACGCAGCAGTTTGTTCAGAGAAGGAGAAGATGATTCCTTCCACGCTTCCCCAAGGAGCGTGTAGCCTGGGGAAAATCACATTTACACATAAAGTATTCATGTGTGTCTGTGCAAGTGTGAGTATGAGGAGACATAAGAGAAAAGGAGACAGAAAGAGAGAACGTGTCATACAAAGGAAGTAACGGAGGCACAGACCAGAAATAGGAAGTGGCAGGAATGGAAACTGGAGGCCCTTGGGGGCCATCAGAAGCTTTGGAAATGCGTGTGTGTGCTCTATCCTCTGGCTGTACTCAAAGTGTGTGTGTTTTTGATGTTGATCTCACCCAGTTGTTGGAAAGCCAAACACAGTCTGTGCACCCAGATGTTGACAGATGTGCTGTGCACAGCCTAACTTCCTGTGAAACTCACGTGCACCACACACACACACACACACACACACACACACACACACACAGAGCAGAGACAGTAACCCATATCCTTCCTGTAGGCCCACAAGAGACAGTCCTCCTGGTTTCCATGAGGCATTCAACAAAAACTACAATTTCCTAAAACCAACCTCAGCCTCAGTGGCGTGCTGCTGTGCTCTTCAGGGACCTGTGTCCACTCCGCTGTTCCAGATGTTTTATGAGACACTAAAACACACAGAATGTGTCTCATGCAGATGTGTTACATCATAGTCTGCAGTCTCAGGGAGAGGCAGACAGGCAGACAAATAGCCAGAGCTAATGTAGCTCTCCCTAGTGGTCTGGGGCGGCTTCTGCACACATGCAGCTGTGCACATGCAGAGAGAATGTGGGAGACTGACTGGGATGGTTTGGAGTGGTGGGACGTTTACCTTTCATCTCTCACAGATGGAGCTGGTAGTGATGTTTTAGGGTTTTAGCTGTTGTTTTTCATCCTGCTCTGTCTGATCGCACTTGTCACATCTCAGACAGACCTTTTCTATGCTATTTGTCTAACCGTCACAAAATATGTTGAATATTAAAAATGGTCTATTGTACTGTTGTAGAAAAGTGAATGTCATCGGAGTAATTTAAATGCCTGGATCCAAAAGGACAGCTGGATCAGGGTTAGTTTGGGATATTTTATTGAGAACATGAAAATGATATCTCCTCATTTTTTACTATTTAAATTTGGACAATATTTATGATGATATGACATGAAATGTCCAGGTTTTCTCCATCTCACAATGGCAAAAAAAATGTATAAGGGAATATTCCATTTAAAAGTAACAAGGGAACAGGTCTTAGCTGACCGTGAAACTGCCTGTCAGTCAGTCGTTACATTACTTTCAAGCCTCTGAAAATGGGGAAATGTATAAAAAATGACTGTAATTCCTAAACACTTAATGCAATTCTTTTGTCAAACCACTTGAATTAAAGCTGAAAGTCTGCACTTCAATCACATTCTAACAGTTTGAGTTAAAATCAACTGCGGGGTGTACAGAGAAAAAAATTAGATCAAATATGTCATTGTCCCAAAACTTATGGATCTAATTGTGTATACAAGACTGTTACTTTTGAGAGGGTAATTTAGAAAATAGATTTTAAGGGTGTTTGCGCATCTATGTTGTAGTAAATTTGTGTTCCAAGTACAATTTCGGAGTTGCATAATTAGGTATAAAGAGCCAAAAAAGTGACAAAATAATTCACAATAATCTCATTCACAACTAAGAATTGGGAAATCTTTTTATCATGAACACATTTTATAATTTAAAAAGGCCCCAATATATATTGTTAGAATCTCAGAAAGTGAAAATAAGAGCTATAATCAGGGTAAGATTTAAATGGAATGAAAGCTATACACTAAAATTAGAGATTTATAACAATTCTCCAAAAGCACAGTTTACTGAAGATGTTTTATATTCCCCAGTATATATATATATATATATATATATATACACATATATATATATATAATCATGTCAATACAAATGGGAGCATTTTATTTGTAATGTAATGTCCTTTTTTTAAGTAGATGTGTTTAGCTATATGACAAGGTCACGCCTCGGCAATGGCAATGGTTATCTGTCATCCTCCTGCTGCTTCATTGATTCAACCTGAGCAAAATCTACTCTGATGGCACCCAGTGAAACTCCAGCATGCAGCTGGAAGAACAACAAGAGAGATGCTTGTGCATGAGTGAGACAGAGATTTTAGATGCATGTTGCAGTCCAGAGCTTGCAGATATTTGTGCTGCTGACAGTAGTATGGGTTTTCTGGCTGCCCTTACTGTCTCATGTGGATAGCATCTGTCTACCAACACATCCTGCTCACTCAAAGCAAATAATAAAGACAATATAAAGTGAACAAGCCACCTCAGCTAAGTCCTGTCAGCTTGTCCAGCTGTCTTACAAAATAAACAGCCTCTTCTTGAAATATGCAGTCTCATTCTTAGAGTCACTTCCAAGAGCTTATGACGTTAGTGCCGGGCATCAGAGCAAACCTAAGCAGTATATCAAGAGGCTTTGCTTTGTGGCTCGGCTCTCTCTTTATCACCATGGTGCAAAATGATTCCTACATTACTGAAGCAGCTGCTGCTAAGCAGCAGTCAATCACATAATTGCTTTTACCCTCACTCATAAATAATCTGCTGTCACATGCTGTCAGAGATTCAGGAATTACAACTTGCTGACGTAGGGGCTGCTCATGAAGCTCAATATGGTGGGAGGTTCACAATATTTTTTTCACAAGTTGGAATGGAAACTCTTTTTTTATCATAAACATGGTTTCACATTTAAGAGGCCCATGTATGTATTTCAGGAAGTGGAAACACAAGATATAATCAGGGTAAGATATGAATTAAATGACAGGTATACACTAAAAGCAGAGCTTTATAACAATTTTCCAGAACCAAAGGTCACTTTATACAGTTTTTGGGTCACAGTTTAGGTTCACACCTAAATTCTGATGTTGCAGGGGCGGTGGTGTAATGGTTAAGGTGCCAGGCTCATGATTGAGAGGTTGTGAGTTCAAATCCCAGTCAGACCTCCACGGTGCCAAGACCCTTAGGCAAGGTCCCAACAGCAAGTGTACCTCTGTCCACCCAGCAGTAAAAATGGGTACCAGTAAATACTGGGGAGGTAACCTGCGATGGACTAGCATCCCATCTGGGGGAGTCTAACTCCTAAGTCGCTTCATGCTACAGAAACTGGGGATAGGCTCGGGTGTAAAAAAAGCCCAATGGACTTTACCTAAATTCTGACATGTATGGCTATGCTCTCTGCTCAGATTCAGCCAAATATTGCAAAACAGTGCAAATTGATAATGAACCAAAGCATGCTTCAAATGAAAAGCAAAATAGTCAGACCTTGACTGCAAAAGATTTGCATCCAAGTATGAAAAGCAATGCTCATATTTAAAATTATGCTAATTTGTCCAGTTACTTTTGAGTATTTGAAAATCGGGGACTGCATATAAAAACACAGAATACAGTTATTTTGTTTAACCCCTTGAATTAAAGTTGAATGTCTTCACTTCAATAATATCTTGGTTGTTTGAGTTAGTATCTACTGTCCTTGTTTTTACGGAGACGTGTCTCAGCGACAGTCTTCCGGACGCCGCTGTTCAGCTAGCCAGGCTAACCGTGTTTTGTCCTGACAGGAATGCAGCCCTGTGCGGTAAGACTCATAGTGGCGGTGTATGTGTTTACATCAACACGGAATGGTGTAAGGACTCTGTGCTTGTGTCTAACTACTGCTCATCGGTAATGGAGTTCGTGACTGTTAGATGTAGACCTTTATATTTACCCCGGGAATTCACTACCGCCCTGATTATTGGAGTGTACATTCCTCCCAGCGCTAATGCTAAGAACGCTCTGTGTGAGCTTTATGGAGCTATTAGCCAACTGCAGAATGCCC
>VUQH01040238.1:0-21415 GCA_015106775.1 Etroplus canarensis
ATGAGAGAATGCCTGAGGAATGGAGAAGAAGTGCACTGGTACCAATCTTCGAGAATAAGGGTGATGTGCAGAGCTGTAGTAACTACAGAGGGATCAAGTTGATGAGCCATACCATGAAGATATGGGAGAGGGTTGTTGAAGCTAGACTAAGAAGAGAGGTGACCATCAGCGAGCAGCAGTATGGCTTCATGCTGAGAAAGAGTACAACAGATGCAATGTTTGCTTTGAGAGTGTTGATGGAGAAGTATAGAGAAGGTCAGAAGCTTGTTGTTGAGGATGGAGCTGTCAGGCAGGAGGAGAAGAGGAAGACCACAGAGAAGGTTGATGGATGTAGTGAAGGAGGACATGCAGAGGGTTGGTGTGAGGGAAGAGGATGCAAGGGATAGGATGAGATGGAGGCAGATGATCCACTGTGGCGACCCCTAACGGGAGCAGCCGAAAGAAGAAGAAGATGATGCCATTAAGAAATTCTGTAATGGTAGCATCCGATGGGTTATTCTGTGAAGAATATAAAGCTTCATAAAAGTCTTTGAAAGATTTATTTATTTGTTGTGGATCATGTGTGATATTTCCAGCCGAGTCTTTAATAGAATAGATAGTTGTTTTTTCTTTATTTCACTATGATTGAGTGGGAGAGAGAGGAAGTTTCCAGATTTGTTACCATATTGAAAATTTTCCAAACGCAGTCTTTGCATCATGAATTGTGTGTTTTTATCAATTATTTCATGTAATTCTAATTTTAGTTTTCTCAGCTTAATTATATGCTCTTGTGGTGAGGCAGCATAGGCAGTTTCTAATGATTTGATTTTTTGTTCCAATTCTAATATAAGAGTTTTTTCTTTGTTTTTCTTATGTGAACTATAAGATATTATGATCTCGGTGCAGACACTCTTGCACCAGCACACATCTGCAGCATAGCAGGAAGCTTCTTCCATCCCAGCATGAGATTTTTTGTGTCTGTCCATCCTCAAGCGTTGCATCAGGTTTGTTCCACTGCCTGCAACTGAAGAGAAGGGGAAGGTGAGGTCACACGGCCTCCTGACCTCTTAACCCTTGCTATGTTAACCTCTGGCATCAGATATATCTCCTTTTGCTGCTAACAGGAAGCAGCATTTGCCCCAAGAGGTGTGTGTTTGCTCTGTGCATCTGTGCTGATGCTATGACCCAGACCGGACATTCCCCGACCATTCCCACACCTCCGACCGAGCCAGAAAACCTCTTGGCTTCATTATTCATCCTTCCTCACCTCTCTGTTGACTGCATTCTCACTAACTGAATTACACTGTCGCCTCAGGGGGAAAGAAGAGCCAGTTGTGAGGATGGACAATCAATGACAGACTTACTGAACAGAATGGAGAAAGGATTACTGTTTTGTCTGTGTTTTTTACTAATATTGTGTACTGGAGGACTGAAGATGATGATTATGATGATAATGATGGTGGTGGTGGCAACGATGACGTGACCAAATTTGTGGGAGTAGGAAGGGACAGAAAGCCCTGTTAGTAAACTTTGCCCTAACTGTGAAAACCACAACTGGGCTCCATTCAGATGTTGTGCCGAATGATTTGTCAAAACAAGCCTGTGATCTCTGATTCCAAAGCTGCAATAGAACAGATCACGACATGGATTTCTTTGTTCCTTTGTCACATTATGTGTAGCTGTGCACATCACTGTATAAGAGACTACAAAACCTGAACCATACGCCTGCAATTTCTTTGGTCTACATGATCGTTCTTTGTGTTGTTCTGAGTTGAGGGGACAAAGTGTTTTTCGTCTCTCTGGGGTCTGTTGAAGAAGACAAAGCCTCCAACAAAAGTACAGTTTGCTCTCTGAGTGGTATCCATCCTTTTCATTAGGAACTTCGACTTGATCTGTTCAGCTGTTGTTTGTGCCGTTCTTTCATACAATACGAGTCTTCACAGCCACCACAAGACAGTAAAGCCAGCCACACTGTCAACAGGGGAGCCATGAGACCATTAAACAGGACCGGATCAAAGCTAGACTCCATTTTTTAAATAAAACGGGAGGGTTTTTTATTAGTTTACTGTTGTTTCTGTTGAAATGTGAACGGTAGTGTTTATCTAACGTTCCACTGATTTATATGTATGTCTCCAGACATTTGGTCAGGTTACAGTGGCTTAAAACATTTAGAAGGATTGTCATTTTGCCCTGTTTACTTTGTTTCAAGTATGATTTTGTCACTTTGTCGTTCATCTTTTAGCCTGAGTTGCAGTAAGATAGCTACACTAAATTTTCTATGTATTACTTTGTCAAACCCACACTCTGGATAATATTATATATTTATGATTAATATTGGGTTTTAGGTTTACTAGAAAACAGAGGTTGGAAGTAACAAAGTACAAATACTTCATTGCTGTACTTCAGTAGAGTTTTCTGTTCTTTACTTAAGTGTTTCTTATTCTGAAAATTTTTCACTTTTATTTCCTACATTTTAATACAGATTTACTTGTTTTCTACTCCTTAAATTTTTAAAACAGGCTCATTACTTTAGGTTTGACACATTTGAGGGGAGTTACTGATTATTTCACATCACTGTACGTCTTTCTGACATCAAAGTGATTTGAACCTAAATGGAGACAACAAAAATGCATAGAAGACAATCCTATTGGTGTGTCCATCATTGGTGCTTATTGCATGCAACTGACATAAAATACGTACAGGTGAAAGAGGGGAAAAAGGGGTTTGAATCTACCAGCCGTCCTTGTCCTTTCTGTGTGGTGTTTGCATGTTCTCCCTGTGCGGGTTTTCTCCAGGTACTCCAGCTTCTTCCACAGTCCAAAGAAATGCTCAGTTGGTTAATTTGAGAATCTAAATTGGCTGTAGGTGTGAATGGTTGTCTCTTTTTTTGTTAGCCCTGCAACAGACTGGCAACCTGTACAGGGTGTACCCCACCTCTTGCCCCTTGACAGCTAGGTGTGGCTCCAGCACCCACGACCCTGAATTAGATAAGCCAAAGAAAATGAATAGTAGTGGCATTTAGTAATATCTCAAATCTTGCATGCCCTGTCACAATTTTAAGTACTTTTTTGTCAGTCACAACTCCAAAAGGTTTAATATACACTAATATTAAAGAGGGAAATGCACAAATTCCTCACATTTGGGAAACTAAAGCCAAATAATTTAGTTTAATAACTTTTTATATATAACATAAAATAAATAAAAAATAAACCTAATGAAAATGATTTATAGCTTTAGTACAACTTCATAAAAGAAATAGTTTCCTCCTATGTGTTTGGGACATTTTAGCAGTCTGTTAATTATTTTTAGCAGAAGACAAATGAAATGCAGGTGATGACTGTGATGGATGTCCTTAGACACCTTTAGAGAGATAGGTTGCTCCTCCTGGACATGAGCTAAATGAAGCCATGTGGTGAGAGGTAATGGACGAGTACCAGGTGTGTTTTTAGTTCTCTGTCTGTGTACATCGTTGATTAGCTGTGCAGCACAGCACGACAGACTCATTGTCTTGATTTCCGAAGGGTTAGAGGAAAGACTTGATTTATATGGAAACAAAAAGTGCATTTATTTTAAAGCAGCTCTTCCCTTCTGCTCATTTTGCTCCCTTCCTTTTTGCATTTCTTTTTTTCATATTCATGTGTGATATCCATCTCTGTAATCGATGTTGATCAGCATCTGCATCATTTCTGCACACTTGTTTCCACTCCCATGATTTACGTCATTGTCAGCATCTCTCAGCAGTGTCTGCCCTTGTGTGTTTACTATGTACTTCGTGCTTCTTTTTTTTTTTTTTTGGATAAAGGAAAAAAGCAGCATCTTGCTGTTCTGTCAACAATCCAAAATCAACAAATCTATTACTGGAAGATGGCCTTGCAGACTGGCTTGGCTTCCACACATGTTTTATAGATGAGGAAACCCTCTATCTGATTTTTTTAAAGAGGAAAATCATGTTCAACAGCTGCTACATTCATGGCTAAAAAAACACTAGGACACAAGAAAACATTAGTATGTAAAATATTTGAGTTGTAGAGCTTCCCCTCCTAATCTGTGTTTTCTATACCCTTTTACTCATTATTTGCTCTTATCAGACATTAAAGAGCCTAGACTTGATAGTCCTGATGGTCATGGTTGGCATTCACAAAAAACAGAGCCACAAACTGCACTAAAGATAATATAGCTCTGGCAGCTCTGGCAGCCAGCCCACAGTAGAGATAATGTAACACCAACAAGATGTCTGGAATGGCCTCATGAGTTCTCCCAGCAGTATGCCTCAGGCCTGCGAGGTCTTACTCCAAGTCACTGGAGAGAATTAAAACTGACTTCCCCCATCAAAGGAACATTTCTTCCCTCAGGCTTTAAACAGCTATAGCTACCCAACTTTCTTCATCTGATTCCAAGGTATTGTGCTGATTGGGACAAGGCATATGATCTGTCCCCAAGTTACAGTTTTACTTGAGTCATGTTATAATGGAGGAAAACATTTGCTGTTAAAATAGAAGTTTGGCTTTCCCCTTTAATGTTTCCTGAAAAAAGCTCTTTAACTCAGCCACAGAATGACACACTTTGCTTCAGAAACCTGTGGCCAACTAGTTAACAGCCTGGACATGTAGTTCTCCTGATCACACTTTCCAGAGCACGATGGGAACTGTAGTTCATACAAAAATCATTAAAATGTGACATGCCTGACAAATGCATGCCATAAGTTGTTAAAAGCCTGTTAAAGTGAGTAAAAAATGAACAAGAGCCTAATTAAATAAATGAGTTAATTCATTGGGATTGCCAGTGTTTAGTGTTTTAATGTGACGTAATGTTTGGGAAAAGCTGTGTCTCGCAAGATGTAGTCTCAAGGTTTTCCGTGCCTTGACTGTCTGGTGTCCAGTTGACCAGATCTGTGTTCCCCAAACACATCTGATTGTTCTTTGTTTTGTCAAAACTGTCAATGTTCTTTAAACACTCACGTCATCAGATTCTTCTCCATCCAGCATGTGGCCTCCTCTGGACTGTCTGAACATTTTCCTGCGACCTGTGCCAATCATCCAATCCCAAAGGACCAATTACCTTGCAGGTTAAACTCCTCGGTTTAAAAGTCACTAAAAGCCATTGAATGAGGTATTCTCAAATCATTATTGTTATTTAACTTTTTAATTCTTTGTGATGGGCATAAGTGAGGTAATCTGTTTGTGTTCATCTTTTTTACTAAAAAAGACAAAATCCACTGTTTGACAATGTCACCACTTATTGCAATTGCACTTATTACCTCAGTGAAATTTGTGTCTCCGACTGACCTCCATCTTTTTTTAGTGACATTTTACGTGCCCATCTGAGTACTGGGTGAATTTGAACTTTGGACCTATAGATCTGTAACTTGCATTTGAACGTTTTAGGAAGAGAGCAACAAAATATGATTTATAAGAAAAAAGCAGGAAATTACAAGGTGAAGTGGGATTGGAAATATCAGACCACCATCACTTTCTATGATAATCATGTCCATGTTTTGGAAATTTATGCAGGTGGAAACGGATATGGATACGGATAAACTGCAATAGACGGAGTGTGGGTAGGAAAACCCTTTCCAAATATACAGAGCAAGCCATTTTCAGTTCCCTGCTTATTGGATGTGGGATGCTGAAGACCAGAGTGCCACATCATGCATGTTAGCTGCAGGCCAGCATTGATTAGAGGCCAGTTTCCACCCACGCCATCACAAAAACAGTGAAAATAAACGAAGAGAAAAGGATGACTGAGAGGCATGGGAGAAATCACAGAAACAAGGAACAAAAGGAAGAGTTCAACAGAAAAGGTAAAGGATAGAGAGATGATGGAAAGATGCAAGAGGACGAAATAAAAAAACACATCAATAAACAAACACGTCCCAGGCCTCTCCGTGACCAATTGTGAAAGGGTTTCTTTTGTTTGTTGATAACGTTAAAGTAGCACACTGTTAACCAGTCTTACCGCATGGCACCGCTTATTCCATATTTTCTAAAAATGTGCTGCCAGAGTACTTTTACACAGAACAAAACGTAGCCAAAGGGTCAGGCTGGTACTATTGTTGGTTTAACATGTGACTGACAGAGGCTTAGACTTTCAGCACATGTTTTTATAATATGTTGTTGAGCTTCATTTAACATGTTGGTGTAGCATACTCAGTTAGTTGCATTTAGACAATGTGAGAAGTTTTATATTTGTACCTTTGTACACCGTCACAGTGGATTTTAAATTAAAAGACTGACGTGTCTGAAATGCAGACTTCCAGATTTTATGCAAGGGGTTTAATAAAAGTATTACATTAACTTTTGAGAAATTACACCCATTTTTATACATAATCTGCCATGTTCAGTGGCTCAAAAGTAATTGGACAACTGGCTGACAAGCAGTTTTGTGAACAGATATGGGTTGTTCCTTCGTTATTCTATGACAAATTGAGCTCCGAAAATACTTGGAGTTGATTCCAAGTATTGAACTTACATTTATAGCTGTTTACTAAAACTCTCATTATGAGATTTGTCAAAGTCTACAGACAGGAGATGAATGTAAATACAGCGGGTTTACAACAAGGTGCAAATCACTGGTTATACTGGTCCGATTAGATTTGGTCAGAAAACATCTGAAAGAGTCTGCCCAGTTCTAGAAACAAATTCTTTGGATAGATGAAACCAAGATGAACTTGTACCTGAATGATGGGAAGAGAAAAGTATGGAGAAAGACTTGACAGTATTTCACACTGCAAATGGATAATGACCTAAAGCACATTGCAAAAGCAAGCCAACAGTTGCTCAAGGCAAAAAGATGGGTTTTCTTTAATGCCAAGTCAGTCACTCGATCTCAACCCAACAGAGCAGCTTTTCAATAACTGAAGACAAAACTGAAGGCAGAGAGAGTCACAAACAAACAGCAACCGACGGTGCTGCAGTAAAAGCCTACAGAGCATCTCAAGGGAGGCAACACAGCATTTACTAATGTCCATGATATCACTAGACTTCAGGGAGATGTTGACTGCAAAGGATTTTCATCTGTGTATTAAAAACAATCCTTATATTTAAAACTATAATAGTTTGTCCCATTACTTTTGATCTTCTGAAAATGGGGGACTTTGTAAAAAAAATGGCTGTAATTCCTAAAAAGGTTAATGCAATCCTTTTGTTAAATCCCTTGAATTAAAGTTTAAAGTCTGCACTTCAATCAGCTCTTGATTATTTGATTTAAAATCCACTGTGGTGTTATACAGAGGCAAAATTACAAAATTAGTTTATTTGTCCAATTTCTTATGGACCTAACTGTATGACCAAGTGTTCATCTGCCTTTTGGTCTTTAGTACCACCAATGGTCTTCATTTGATCTCAGCATAATTTAATCTCGGCATTTTAGCTGCCTGATAGACTGCCTGATTCTGAGCCTCTGTGCTTTGGAGGACTCCAGTGATGTCATCTCTTCTTTATCAGTGTGTCTCCTCAAGGCATGGGGCCCTAAATGTAAGAGTAGTGAATAGAGTCCTTTCTTTATTTTTGCAAACCCAATCCTGTCTTTAGACCTCCATTATGCATTCAGTCTATGTTTCTGTCCAATTTTGGTTTACTTGTTGTTGCTTTGTCTACTCTACTTTCACTCTCTCTCCCCCACATTGGCTCTGCACCACCATCACCCTTTCCTGGACACATGTATACATTCCTGGCTCTGGTCACAGGTAGAATAATATTATCTCAATCAAGTGTCTGTTTTTCATGTGATCTTCAGCATGGGACTGTAGTTAACCATATCCAGACTCTACTGCTACTTAAGAGGCTCTAGTTCCATTTCTCAGACTGTACTGTAGGTCATAATTAAAGTAAAACAACGCACTGACCTGTGACAAATGGTCTGTAACACTACACCCCACCCCTGCTCAGCATAGTACAAGGTGACTGACATGGCCTATACAGTGAGATGCAGATGGAGAGGTCCTGTAGACTAAAACCTAGCCCGAAGGCAGAGAGGGAGAATTCCAGGGAAGCACAGACATTACAACACAGTAAAACTTTGTGAAGTAACATTGGAACTTAAAGTGAATTACTTTTGTATTACATTAAGCACTGTTGCCCACAGCCAGAGTGAGGTGGATGATACTATCCTGCAGTCACATGTGTGATGGTTATTTATACTGCAGCTGCAGTGAGAAATACTTGGAACTGAGAGTGAAATGCTACGAGAGCACCTCAAGGACAGCTGTCTGGTCAGCTGGCTTTGCACTGAGTTTATTAAGTACGTTTGTATAATGTGTTGTATTGCAGTGCAACAGCTCTGCAAAGATGCTGTTTTATGTGGTGGTACATTCATTGACAGGATAAAATTTATGTTATTTATGTCTAATTAGTGGGCCCCATAGTGTAGTGGTTTACACATTTGTCTTAATCCCACATGGGGAAATTTCAGGTTTCATATCTGCACACATGTATGCAGTCTGAGTGATTTACATGCTCATACAGAGCATGACATGCAGTGGTGGGGAGGTGAGATAGAAGCTACCCATTACAGCCAGGGAGCAATGTGGGAGTTCAGTGCCTTGCTCAACGGCATCTTGGCCGTTTTTGTGTCTGTGTGGGAATTTCCAGTTTAATTCCAGTGCAGTACACCTCCACATATCTGAGTCCAAGGTGGATCTTGAAAATTGGCCTTTGACTCCACTGGCCTCCAGCCTCCACAAGCAAATCTTGAACTAGCAATCTCCAGCAGCCCTCTGGTTCTCAAACAAGTCCACCGACGGACTGGGTCACTGCCGCCCCCACTGATCCACCATTGGAAACTGTCTGACAAGCAGTTTCGTGGCTAGGTGAGGCTTTTTTTCCTTATTTCTCCATGAAAAACTAAACAGATAAAATATCTTCTGTTGATGCCAAATGTTGAACTTCTATTTTATAGCTGTTATTTGAATCCCTCAATAAAAAGTCCATAGAGATGTAGATGCAAGTGAAGGAAGCCATTATTAGGCTGAAAAAACAAAATAAACAAATCAGAGAGAAAGCAAAGAATTTGTGAGTGGCCCAAACAACAATCTGGAATATTCTTGAAAAAAAGGAATGCACTGTCCAGCTCAGCAACACCAAAAGGCCTGGATTATTGCAGAATTCTTTCCTTGGTTTAACAAAATAAAAACTTTACAACATTTTACCAAGTCACTGTTAAATTCTACAGACAAGAGACGGCTTCATGAATGTAAGTACGGAAGGTTTACAACAAGGTGCAAATCCCTGGTTATACTCAAAAACTGGAAGGTCTGATTAGATTTTGCCAGAAAACATCTAAAAGAGCCTGCCCAGTTCTAGAAACAAATTCTTTGGATAGATGAAACCAAGATGCGCTTGCACCAGAATGTTGGGAGGAGAAAAGTATGGAGAAGGAAAGGAGCAGCTCGTGAACTGAAGCATGCCACAGTAGACACGACTAGACAAGGACAAGAGAAGGCCAAGCAGGAAAGATAAGGGAGGGAGAAAGATGCGTCCACCTTCGGAGAGAGCAAAAGAGAAAAGGTAAAGAAGGCAAAGAAATGAGATTTTCTTCAACAGCCAAGTCAGTCACCTGATCTCAACCCAACAGAGCAGCTTTTCAGTTACAGAAGGCAAAACTGAAGGCAGAGAGGCTCACAAACAAGCAGCAACTGAAGGTGGCTGCAGTAAATGCCTGCAGAGCATTTTAAGGGAGGCAACTCAGCATTTAGTGGTGTTCATGGATTCTAGACTTTAGGGAGTCATTGACTGCAAAGGATATTCATCTGTGTATTAAAAAACAATCCTTATATTCAAAATTAGATATTTTGTCCCTTTACTTTTGTGAAGTCTGCACTTTAATCACATTTAGATTGTTTGATTCAAAATCCACTGTGGTGGCGTACAGAGGCAAAAATGGCCAAAAGATAAAAAAAATGAAATTGTTTCAAAATTCATAGACCTAACTGTATGAAATGGGAAAAGACAATGCATCAATAACAATTTGTAATGCTACTTTGTTAGCAATATTACTACTCTGCACTGAGGTAATTATTGCAGTAATGAATATTGTTTTATGAGATTACTGTGGATAGTGTTTTAAATTTAAATCACCACCTGTATAGAAATATTGAATGAATGCAATTTTTTGCTGTCAGTGTGCTCAAATCAGGTTATGATTAATTTATTCATCAGATTTGGTGATATATGTGTGGTAATATATGTGAGAGTCATCCATTGTTGAATATTATTCAGTTTTCTTCCCAAAAAATATATTACATTGTGATTGAAATATATATAGTTATTCTTAATATTTTATTTTTAGTGCTTATATTGATGTGTGTGTGTGTATTCAATATAGCATTAAGTTATAGTTTTTTCTGCTGTGCTTTACACAGCATCATGCATCACAAGCAAAAAGCAACATGTACACCAAAATGCACACGTTGCTTTCTAACTTCCCTGGTGATGTAGTTTATCTATGTTTGCTATATATTCTCATGTTTGTTTATGCTTCCCCCTATAACATATCAAATAATATTTCACTTGTCTGAGAAACTTGCTTGCTATGAGTGATTTAAGATATCTGAAAGCATAATACAGTAACAGCAATTGTGAATTCCCTCATAGGATCACTTCAAGAGCAAATCATAATACAGGCGATTTAAGCATTATTATTTAATTATTTTACATGACAGTATAACACTTGTTAAATGAGACGTGAAACACAGATGTGGGGGAGTGTGGTAGTGGTGGGGTCTTCTAAATCACACAGAGTCCCCTGGTAATACTAAGCCAGTGCGAAAAGGGTCTAACATATACAGTACATGGCATATACTTCATGATTCTAACATGCTCTGGAAAATATAAACCAAAACTTAATACTGAAAAGTTGAGGGGGTCATGAGAATTTTGGGACCTTTACACAGAGCAGAAAAGTTAAAAAGACACTTGTTTACAGTAATACTTGAGTTTCAGTCAATTTTAGTTGATTTGTTGTATCCTGAGAATATCTCCCACATAATCCTATCATTTTTTATTCCCATCCTCTGCTAATTGCAACAGAAAATACATACAGGCACCCCCCACAGCTTTTAACCATGCAGTTACCACAGGTATGTTAACCGTTCCTGGCTTTGGTGCCTGTGCATTAGCTGCGCATTCCAGTGGTGTGCAGGATGGGATGTTCTATTAGGAGCTATTTGTGGCTTTGCAGTGGTGTATTTCACTGGATTCCAACATTGGCCAAGGTTTTAACCTCACTGGATGAAAGATACAAGGGGAGTAAGGGTCTGGTGCTTTGCCTCCATTCATCTTGTTTGTTTCAGTTGTCAGACCTTCTCCCTGTATATTTGCTCTTTGTGGACAGGGGAATACATGTTTGTTTACTGTCTGTGCGCATGTCGTGCTTTCTTTTAGGTCGCAGCTTTACACCATCACCTGTGCCTGATCTTTGCTCTGTACATTCAGCCACACAGCTCATGTACATACTGTGCATGCACATGTACTCTGTGACTGTGTGTGCGTGAGACCGATGGAGACCTTGTGGTCATGGCAGCGAGGGGTGTCCTGCTGACACTGAGCTGCAGCAGGGGAGCTTCCTTCTCCCTGGCTTATAGAAAGCAAACAAGCTAATCAGAGCCAGCACAGCGGCCGCGTTTCAGCTCTGCATCCAGTCATTCAGCCGGACAGAGGAGAGCGGACCACAGCCGTCCCGCTGCAGAGGAGTTACAGTGAAAAGTGTGTGAGTGTAGGTGGTAGAGAAAAAAGCAGCAAACAGATGTGCCCCCAACAACCTCTGGAAATTGTTGATTGTCTAAACTTTCTTAACGCTTCACTGGCCACATCCTGATTAACAGCCCTTTTTAGTCCTTTTCAATGATTTGCATTGAAAAATGCTGGACTTGGTTACAGCTTATTTTTTTGAGAAATTTAAGACTGAAGTCTAAAGCTTACAGTTCATTCATGAACTTTGAAATAACAAGAAACTCATTGTACATTTCTATGAATCCGCTTTTGTCCCTTGCATTTTTTTCATTAAGAATCACACACACAGTAGAAAAAACTGTAAAATTTAACACTAACAGGGTTGCCAGCCAGTATATGTAAGTTTTACAGTGACCTTATCATTACTAAAAATAAATTAAAACAATGTTTTACTTTTTTCTACTCATCTACCGTCCACACATCATTATAGTTTATTCAGGTGTGTTGATATATGCAAAATGATCTCATCTACAAACCAGGTCATTTTGTCCTTTCCCACAGCCTCCCATTCGCTTCATTCATGTGTATACTTTAAATGACCTTTCACAAGTCAACAAATATAATATTCCACTCCACCGCCTCACCACTGGTGTTTGGGTTGGGGAGCAGAGTCTTTTAATAAGTCCACTTGCTGTGTACAGGTCACAGTTAGAGCTGCAAACATACAGAAGCTATAAGTCTTACTAGAGTTGCATTGTGTAAGCAAATGTGTTTTTCAGTGAAAACACACTAATCTTCCCACCTCAGTTTAGGTGCTTCTTTCCAGATGGGGTTCCAGTGTTGTGTGTGTTTGTGCATGTGTGTTTGTAACATCAGGTGCAGATTTAAATTAACCTCCGTCTTTTGTAAACACTCTTTTCTCTCCTCCTGCTCTCCACTTGAAGACCACAAACAAATAAAGCCTCATTCAAAGCATGCACACCTTTCCACAAGATGACCATCTTTTAATCTGATCGCTTCAGAAAGAAGTAAAGTAAATGGGTTCCGGATGGGTTTCTGATTACCCATGATTCTCCATGGCTATCCTTGACCTGCTTAAGACTAACAAAAGTGATTTTAAAATAATTTATGTGAACCCTGTGCTCCTCCCTTGAACTCTTTGCTCTGTGTCAAGTTTTGTCCATGAATTTTGGTCCTGGCCATATCTTCTTCTGTCAACACTCTCACGCTCCACATCCTAACAGCCCTCCTCCAGGGGAGAGGGGAGAGACAGTGAGAGAGAAGGATGAGCACTGTAAATGCTATACAGCAACTTTATGTTTCTGTGCTTCGTGACAGCAGCCATTAGCCAGCCCTGTTATCTATCGCTGCTTTTTTTCACTCAAGGTCTGGCCTCTGACCAAGACCAATCATCACAAGCACAAGAATACACGAGGACATTAATCACATGTTTTCTTCCAACAGCATAGATTTCACTGGAGATGAGTCTGAGGGTTTGAATTTCTCATCATGCACATGTAAGTGCAGCCCTGGCTTTGTGTAAATGTTTTTAGTATTTTTTTTTGTGAAAACCAGAGCTCCTGGAGAAAACCCACCCAGGCACATGGAGAATATGCATACAAGTAGAGGCCCTGCCCTTCAAATCCCACACCCTTTTGCTGTGAGGCAACAGTGCCAACCACAGAGCCAACATGCTAGTCTCTAAATGAGTGCAAGGCAAAGATACAGTAAGTTTCACTGTTATGTATGTGTTTTTGTTCTTTCAGAAAGGATTGTATATGCAAGTGTCTAGTGCAGAGAACATGAGGTTTTGCTTTGTTGCAGCAAATGTCAGAGATCGGTAGATGGGTTCAGTTTCTTGTGCAGGGATTTGACCATTGATGACTACTGTCAGAGAAAGAAAAGTTGAATCGGTATCAGTTTCCAGTAACAGTCCCAGTTCCTCCAGTATGGGTCCAAACCCTTCGTCCTTCTGTAGACAAAAGATGTTAGTCATCGTTTCCATGAAGTGTTTAGAACTGACATTTAAGATAGTCTTAAGGAGGTACATATTACCTTAAGAGCAAAATGATACATTGTTGTAAACATCCCAAACAGGAAAAAAATGTTGGAATTTTACATGGATGCAACCAAACTATATGGACATGGTCTCTTGGTATGATCCACATTCCTTCCAGTCAAAGAGCCTAGTCCAGGTTGACTTAAATTTCTGATTATGTGTCATAAGAAAATGACTCAGATCCCTCCAGGTCACCTACTACTTCAGTATTCTGAAGTTGTATTTTGTAAATTTGAAGGTAAAATTGAATTGCCCTTAAACAGTTTGGAGTTGGTGAAATTTTAATTTGACCACATTGGTCTGTTTCTTTCCTTTTATGCGTCTATTCATAATGACATTTTTGTGCTCCTAAAGAGGGAGTCATAACACATAAAATATAAGTTCATATGTCTACTGAGTAACAGGGTAGCCTATGGAACACAACCCTAAGTGGAAAAAGGTGACATTCACTTTGACATAAAGGCTGTTTTTCCCTACCGTGAAAATTAAAGTCCTCGCAGATGTCTACATATGGTGAACACACTTGTTATCAAATCAACAAAAGCCTCTGTTCTGCCCGGTGTTTATGGCATCGGTAACTTCAGACCACTACTGAATGAAGGGGAATAAGCCTTCCTCGTTCCTTGTAGTGTGTCGGTGTCAGATGGATTACTAAGGCATATATGAAACACATCACAACACACATATGGTACCTGAACTCTCTTTAGACATTGCTACACAGTGGCCCAATCTGCAGCTTGGGTCAAACAAACATCAAAGAAAGTGAAAGTTTAAACTACTAGATACTCTGTGTACCCTAGCAGAGGAGACCTCAGACTCTGTTAACCTGAGCCATTCACTTCTTAGCTGTTCTCATTTGCATTTACACGCACACCTTCTCTGTGTGGCGTGTGCCTGGCATTTGTGATGTAAGTCTGTGTGATACAGAGC
The DNA here is from genome assembly GCA_015106775.1 of Etroplus canarensis. Lineage (NCBI taxonomy): Eukaryota > Metazoa > Chordata > Actinopteri > Cichliformes > Cichlidae > Etroplus > Etroplus canarensis. Next base: position 14,635 of record VUQH01040238.1, read on the forward strand.
ATGTGGTGTATGTCTCCCATGTGAAAGTTTGTGTGCGTGAAAAGAAGTCCAGCCCCTAGACTAACAGGTACTCATGTCACTGTGGTGAGTCACATAGTGAGGACCTTGGGGATGTTGGAATCTCTTCAAAGTGGTTTTGTTTCTGCTGCTGTGAAATGAGCTGAGAAGATCTGGACTGAGCAGATGAAAGAAGCAGAGAGTGCGGTGGGATTGTTGCACAGCATGTCACTTAGTGGAGGGCATCTGTGTCACGAAAGTAACACACGGCCCTGTCGTGGGGCTGTTTAAAGGGGTTGACAGCCGAGTAAAATCAGTGTAAACAGCCACTTCTTCATTATCAAGCGCTGAATGAGTGGTCCGTATGTGTGCGAAGCTGCATGAGGAAAAGAGAGGAAAAATGAGACGGTGAGATATTAGTTATCGCAAAAAAAAATCATATGGTCATGTAAGCAAAATAATCAAGTGTAGAACACATGACTGCATATACCTTTGATCTCCACAAATTAAAAACCAAGACTAAAGAATTATTGCATTTACATAATTTATTTTATATGCTTCAGTTAATTCCAACATTAGGAAACATGGCATATTATGTCAACATGTTATTACACTGAGAAAAAACAAGCAGGATTGAAGCCAGACCTTTATATTTATACTCGGTTTATCAGCTCCATCAGGAAATTTCTTTGCAGTGAGAAGCACATTGATGCAGGAGCAGGTAAACAACATCACAACATACTGCACAGAGATTCAGCGGCCCATTCGCGATAAATGCATAAATACACAGTAGTGTATACATATTTGCTTTAGCTTTTATCATGCAGTGTTTACTCTGTATGAAGGAGAAGATATAGACATCCTGAATGTTATAATGACCACCTGGATGACCATGCAGCTGGATTGAGCGAAACTGACCATGAGTGCAACTGCGTGACTGCGCAGCCTGCAGAGCTATAATGAGGGAATCCATCAACAAGGGGCAGAGTGTGCGAGGTCAGAGAGAAGCAGGTGCAACTGTATATACTACCATAAAAAGAGAAAGGACTGTTCTGGAGAATCTGGAAACTTTTTCTTAAGAAAAAAAAATGGAAAGTAATCTATTAGAGAAAGTTAAAATAATTTTGCAACTTAAAGTATGTGACTTGTTAACAAATGAACAGGCTAGATGATGAATAGAAAACCTCAGGCACAAAAACAAAATTATGCACTCCAAATTTCCAGGCACATTTCCTTCTTTTTTCTTTTAAATACCTCAAGAACAAAGATGAATGAGGAAAATGATGGGGTCACACCTTTTTCCTTTGCACGGATTCCTCACATTTATACCTCCTTCTCTCCAGAGTCAGTCAGTCAAGCCTCATATAATGTGTCCTAAACACACAATGTGTGTGCGTGTGTGTCTGTGTTCCCTAACAGCTGGGCAGGTCCCACTGAACCAAAAGACCATGGATGGCTGCTAATAACCCACCCTAATAATCCCTACATTACCTAATGTCGTTGTGCTTTCGGTGCCATTAAATACCTATTCGTTATAATGCCAACAGTTACTGCTATTGTAACCATACTCTCAGAGGAGAAGCTAACGCCAGACGATGCCTGGTTGACTCTGCACTGGTGCAGCAGGCTAGCTTGTGCCCCTGGGTGGTGATTGTGATTACTCAGGGTCCCAGAGAGGTGAAGCTCAAAACAGAGCTCCCTCAGCAGGGCATCTGGTTAATGAGTGTAGGGTGTGCGGCTGGAGCCCCAGACAGGAAAGATAGGAAGTGTACACACAAGCTGGATATTGTACTGGAGGACCACCACACGCACACACATATATACAGAGTTTCAACGCTCGTTTTAGTGCTCCATTTCCTCCTCACAGTGGATCGCAGTGGAGAGCCTGCTGGGAGAATCACAAGACAAGTAGCTGAACCTTAAACACACATTTGATAACTTATATTAAAGTCACATTTTTTAAGCCAAATATGACTAACAGCATTCACATGTTGAAGCAGTGATGCTTGTTGTTCCATAAGTGATTTATCCTAGATCAAGAGTTTTAGGATGGCATGAGGCTCAGCAGTCCATGTCTTGATTACACTGCTCTGAATGTAGGGCCTAATTGGACGCACTGAGGAGCTCCCCTGGAGGATGGCTGGATATACACTGGGGACTCTGGGAACTTTACTGGAAACCATTAAGGAAACAAGACATTTCCGACCACAAGAAACTAGAAAAATGACTAAAATTGAGGAGAAGGCAGGAAAAAAAATGAGACTGAATTGTTAACAACATGATTACTGTGTGTTTTTCTAGTCGCGTGTCTAATTACAGGTTAACCTAGTACCCGCACAGCACTAAATTGTCAGCTTATGCCACCTCTTTATGCTATCTTCCTACTGCTGTTAGATATTCACTTTTTTCCATTCGGGTCCGACATCCATACATAAAAAGTCAATCACTTATTATCATCAGGTTTTCAGTTTAAACTAAGATTTCAACTTGTTTGCCCCTTCTGGTAATGTTGGATTCAACCTTTTATTCCAAGCTTTTTACTCCTGTGTGCTGGAACTGGTACAGTAGCTGCAGAATGAACCAAATTCAAAATACGATTTAAAATATGTAGCCCACAGTCTTAAATTCACTTTCAACTTCTGTTAGAGAAACTGAAACTCTTCATTATGGCTTACTTGAAGTGTGGGGTCGAGGATAGTTAGCAGCCACACACTTGAACAGTGGTGAAATCTCTAAAGGCACCTGGAAGCAATTGTGTTTCCCTCATAGGAATATTTATGCACTGGCGAATTATTCTCAGCATGTTAGTCATGTTTATTTCTACAACAACATCTGCCTGGATGGCAGAAAAACCATGCAGCTTCTCTGAATGTTCTAAAAGTGGAGACTTTCTGTGAACTGTGCATCTATTGATAGTGCAGTAGCAAATTCAGTCCAACTTTATCCCTCATTAAAATCAGCCACCTCCCCTCAGGCTTGCCTTTTTATAGGCACCACCCCATGTCCAAACACTGTTAAAAACTCTTAAAAGCAGTGCAAAATATTTTGATATCTGTCATTTCACTGTGTGCTGCTATAAAGGAGCCACAGGGAGAGGAAATTGCCTTTGTTTGTGGTATCCATTCCCATCATAACATACTAGCTCCAGTTTCCCATGGGTGTCTTTGTTTTGATGTCTTGTGGCACCAAGGCAAAACAGATTCAGTCTGCATGAAGCCGAAGAGCCTGGTGCATTTATTTAGTTTTGGTGGCTATGACACAGGATTTTGATAAATGCTGGTTGTAAATTTCAAAAGAAATTTATCCCATTGTAGGAGATGTGGTCTTTGTGGAATTGATTGTTTTTTTAATAGCATTTATAATGTCGGTCACTTTTAGCAAAGCTGCCAAGGTGGATGACGGTGTTGGTTTTTTCACGTAACAAAGTCTCCACTTTGTTTTAACTAAAATGTTTTTACAACTCATGGAAGGATGCCATGATAATTAATACAGATGTCTGTGTTGTCCACATGAAGAGACTTTGATCCCTAACTCAAGTGCCTCCACCAGGTTGACATTTGCAGTTATGAGTAAAACGTGTCAAAACCAACACAATGGTTTGTCATGAAATTTTGTCAGGGTGTCCATGTCTAATTCAGTTTGAATTTTAATAATTGAAATTGGATAGTTTTCCTTTCCTTCTTGCAGAGATCATTAGTGCAAAACTAATACATTACAACTAGTTTAGTGCTAACAGGCAAATGTTAGCCTGTTAAAATGCTAACTTAAAATAGCAAACATGGTGGACAACTCACAAGTTTATTACATCATCCATTTCAACCTGGTCTTATAGCAGTTCATGAAAGGTCATGAAAAACAATGTATGTGTTCATGGTCATGAATTGTTGCACATTTTCATGTCACAAAGAACTAATTTCTAAGTAATGCATTTTAACGGGAAGTATATTTTATGTCATAAGGATGATTTCTTTTTCCTGCAAAAGCAGATGTGTCACCATGGCAACCAAGAAAATAAAACTTAGGTGTAGTACCTTACTCTAAATCGTGGTCTTTTCAACACCTAACCCAGGTGTTTTTAATGCTTAATCCTAACCAAGTCAATTTGATCCCGAAACAGTTTAGGGATTAGAAACAACTGGGAAACCTAACTCAGCTGTTTTTAATGCCTAAAAATAACAACTTCTTCATTAGTGGCAAAAATTTATAGACCAACATATTTGTAACCCTCTGGAGTCAATGCACACGCTGGCGAGTCCCCATCTCGTGACTTTTGTTTTTATGCACATAAAAGCAAGAGTTGCACGTAGGGGGTCTGCAGCCCCTGCCCGCATGTGGGTCATTTGATTTGGACAGGTGTGCAAGGGCTGCACCTTTTCGAAATCACATGACCGAGGGGGTGGACAGAGGCTGCGTCTTGTCCAAATCACATGACTGATGCGTGGGTGGGGGCTGCAGCCCCCACGCATAAAAGCAAGAGTTTGGTGGACATGCTGGCGTGTCGATCAAATCCAGAGGGTTAATAGCTTATGTGAAAATGAAAAAAAATGAAGCATATGGCTGCTGTTTAAGTCAGTGGTAAGAGGCAACGTGTCTGTGACTCCAAACACCTCCAATCTTCATATTTTTGGTGTATATAGATATCTTAAGTTCCTTTTCTATATATTTCTATTTTTCAATTACTAGAAGAGAGAAACTATATCTGCAAAGTTTGGAGTCAGCTGTTGTTGTTTCTTTTACTTTTATTAATAAAATAAAGGCCTACTCTTTTGTTAGGGGTGTGTGTTTAAATATAAACTGAAGAAGAAGAAGAAGAAGAAGAAGAAGAAGTTCAAATAAAAACTGAAAATGTCAAAAAGCAATCCTTTTTAAATGTCTAATGTTTTTACAGGTGTTTCTATCTGCCTTGTGTAGCAGAGTAGTTCAACGAGCAAATCGGAGCATTCATTGGGTGGTTTTATAGTTAAGTTGGTATACACAATAAAAATAACTGGCTTCAGCAATTTAATATTAGAGGCTGTAATTTTTACTTTTATATTCCTCAGTACATATGATGTATCAAATAATTTAAATGATATATGTGTACACCTACATATTGTGAGTCAAAAGAGTGCAAAATTTGAAGGAATTATAAAAGGTATAAGTGGTAACATGAAGAGCCGTTTGGGAGCCAAAAGAGCCAGCTCTTCTTGGTGTGCTGAGCCAAAGATTCAGCTCTCTAAAAAGAGCTGAAATTCCCAACACTATATCAGATTGATGAAAAGTTATGTTCAGGGCCACAAAATAATGTGGGGAAATCTGTGCTGAGGAACACAGAAAATTGTATAATTCAAGTCCAGGAACACAAATTAATAGGATTAAAGTTGTTGGTAATTCTCCAACTGCCATTTTCTTAACTGCTTATCCAGTTTAAGCAGTGCGGGGGCTGGAGCCTACCCCAGCTGTCACTGGAAGAAAGATTGGGTTCACCTTGAATATGTCACAAATCTATCACTTTGCTAACACAAAGAGACAGACAACTATTCGTGCCCACTGTAGAATCACCAGTTAACCTAACCAGCATGTGTTTGGACTGTGGGTGGATGCCAGAGTACCCAAAATGAAATAATGTAGGCACAGGGGAGAACATGAAAACTCTAAACAGGGGTGGGGTCGAACCAGGAACCCTTTTACTGTGAGGTGACAGTGCTACCCACTGCACACCATGACACCCTGTTTATATCATACCAGGCTTTAGGTTAATGCTCATTAGAAACCTAACTGCTTTGACTGACAGGTATAAACCCAAACAGGCAGCTAACAGCTGTGTTTAGGCTTCACCTTAGGTAATCTAAGTGCCTTTTGGAGCATTTCCAATCTTATTACATGAAAAAATAATATGGTTGGCTGTTTGATTAACTGTATAGTGGCTATACAGTGTGCTCCAGTTTTGGAGAGTCAAATGCCAGTTTGTTAACTGGATGTTATTTGGCACTAATAAGCAGATATCTGTGAGTCCAGTACATTCAGTTTGTGGACCTTTCTAACCAAGCTTACCTGCATTAGATGATAACTTGGAGCTGCATCCTCTCCATCCAAACATGGTTACTTTTTGCTCCAAAAACTAACATGATGAAGGTCAAAATACTTAAAGCTTTTAAAGGGGAATTTACAGAGCAATGGGTGATATCACAGTGGCTTTGTCCATCTTTGAGGCATATATATATATATAGTGTATTCATTTTACCTGGTTAATGTCTTGTGTCACAGCATTCTGAAATTAGTGTTTAGGTCACAACTCTGTTGTGTGTGGGACTTTTCCCTTTACTTATGTGAACTAATTTATTATCTTATATTATTTAAACATTGATGATGCACAGTAAGGGAGAGATTTGCACAAAAATTGTTGTTTATTTTGAACATTATGAAAGTATTTCGGCACATAGATTGTCAAGGTTCATGTTTGTTTCTTGGATTTGTATGAATTTGTGTCTTGTGATGGTCTTATATTTGATATATAGCCATGTGGTTTTATAATAAATTTGCCAGTCATTTGTAATGACAACATCTAACATTGTAGCCCAGTGTGCACTTTAATACAAGTTCAGCAAAACAGCTAGAAATGTTTGTTGAGTTCATTTTAATCTATCAATTAAAGTGCTCCCAGTTGAGTCACTCATTAGCTCCCCCTGCAGGTTTTTTTTCCCCTAAAGCAGAGATGCTCAAGAGTAAGGAGGAGTGTGTGTGTGTGTGTGTGTGTGTGTGTGTGTGTGTGTGTGTGTGTGTGTGTGTGTGTGTGTGTGTGTGC
>VUQH01040239.1:4959-20084 GCA_015106775.1 Etroplus canarensis
CATCAGAAAACTTCTGAAGGTGGCAGGTCTCTGTGCAGTAGTTAAAGTCTGTGGTGTAGAGGGTGAAGAGAAATGGAGAGAGAACAGTCCCCTGCGGTATTGCTGACCACATTGGCCGACATGCAGTGCTACAGACGCACATACTGCGTTCTGTCAGTCAGTTAGTCAATTATCCAGGCCACAAGGGAGGCATCCACCTGCACTGCTGTCAGCTTCTCACCCAGTAGGGTCAGCTGATGGTGTTGAATGCACTGGACAATTGTCCAGGTGGGTGTAGACACGGTTGAGCAGGTAGATAATAGCGTCGTCAACTCCAAGTCGGGGCTGGAAGGGGAATGGAGAGGGTCCATTATGGTGACCATGGGTTGGTCCAAGATAAGTCTCTCCAGGGTCTTCATGATTTGTGATGTAAGGGCTACAGGTCTGTAGTCCTTAAGGTCACTGAGGTGTGATGTCTTTGGCACAGGCACGAGGCACAACTTCTTCCACAGCATGAGAACCTTTTGCAGATTAAGGCTCATCTCTAATGAGTACTATATTATTCCACAAAGCTGGGGGCACAAGCTTTGAGGACCCTGGGGCTTATACCATCAGGGCCTGCAGACCTGTCTGAGTGGAGTCTCATAAGTGTCCGGAGTCTCATATTAGGAAATAGCTTTACTGGTCCAACCCACTTACAATAAAATTGAGTTGTATGTGGCCCATGATGTAAAATTAATTTAATTTAAAAAAAAAAAAATATATGGGCACCATAGCCTGCATCTACGACCAAATACCTCATCCTCTCAATTTTAACAAGCCTTACTGTTGGTGATGTAAGCACATAAATGGTCCATGGATAAACTTGCTTGCTCTCTCTGCCAATGCTAATAGCTCGCAGCAGCTTGCAAAAGTATTGCACCCCCCCGGAGCGTTTTCCCTATTATCTATGTTACGATCTGCAATTTAAATTGATTCTTTTATTTTACACAAACTAGTCAAAATTGGTGCAATAAAATGATTTTTAAAAATATTTTATAAATAAAAAATGACTGAAAAGTGGTGCGTACCTAAGTATTTATTCTCTTTCCTATGAAGGCCCTAAATAAGATCTGTTGCTACCAGTTACCTTCAGAAGTCACATAATTATTTAAATGAGGTCCACCTGTGTGCAATCTAAGTGTCACGTGTTCTAAGTGTGTATACATCTGTTCTGAAAGGCCCCAGAGTCTGCAACACCACTAATCAAGAGGCACCACCAAACAAACCACATAATGAAGACCAAGAAGCTCTCCAAACAGATCAGGGACAAAGTTGTGAAGAAGAGGGTTGGGTTATAAAATAATATCTGAAACTTTTAAAATCCCACAGAACACTATTAAATCCATCATCACAAAATTGAAAGACTATGGCACCAAAAAAAAAACCTGCCTGGAGAGGGCCACCCACCAAAACTCACAGACTGAGCAAGGAGGGAATTAATCAGAGAGGCAAAAAAGAGACCAAAGGTAACCCTGAAGGAGCTGGAAAGTGGAGACTGTAGTTTCTGTCCATAAGACCATTATAAGCCCTACACACCATAGAGTAGAGCTTTAAGAATGATTGGCCAGAAAAAAGTCATGTGCCTTCAGCTGCTCCATTGTATTCTCCCCAAGGGGTTGCCACAGCAGATCTATCCGCATTGGTAATCTGGCAAAGGTTTTACGCTGGATGCCTTTCCTGACTCAGCCCTCCATGATGAGAGGGGCTCGTAATGCCACCTGGAATCGATTCAGGGACCTTTTGCTTGTTAGGTAAATTTGTAAACCACTACACTACGGAGACACTGGCCAGAAAAAAGTCATGGCTTATAGAAAAAAAATAATAATAAAGCATGTTTAGAGTTTGTCAAAAGGCATTGTGGAGACTCCCCAGGCATGGAAGAAGGCCCTCTGGTCAGATGAAACTAAAATTGAACTTTTCAGCCATCAAGGCCAAAATCAAAATGCTCTCTCTGGCACCAACCAACACCTCTCATTACCCCAAGAACACTCGTTGTCAGGGACTGGGAAACTGGTCAGAATTGAAGGAATGATGGATCTGTTTCAGCTTTCCAGGGATTTGGGACTGGAACAGAGGTTCACCTTCCAGAGAACTGGAAGAACTGAGAATCTGTGGCATGACTTAAAGATTGCCGTACACCAGTGGAACCCATTCAACTTGAAGGAGCTGGAGCCAGTTTTGCTTTGAAGAATGAGCAAAAATCCCAGTGGCTAGATGTGCCAAGCTCATAGAGACATACTCTAAGAGACTTGCAGCTGTAATTGCTTTAAATGGTGCCTCTACAAAGTACTGACTGTAGTAGGGGTAAATACATAAGCGCAAACCACTTTTTTTAGTTTTTTTTTTTTTCATTTCACTTTACCAGTTTGAAGTATTTACTGTATTTTTTTGCATAACATATTGGAAAAATCTATATAAATTACAGGTTGTAATTAAAAAAAAAGAGAAAAGAACCAAGGCGGTGAATACTTTTGGAAGCTACTGTACCTGCATGCTTGATATGCAACTGGAACATAGTCAAAATTAAACTAAAACTGAGTGTCACAGATTGAAAACTTATTGTAACTGTAGGTCTCGTCATTGGATTTGTTGACATTAAGAAAAATAACAATGATTAACATTAACGAAAATAATGAATGACACCAGCTTGATCCTTTGAAACCCACAAATAACATACCAGCATCTCTAATGGATTACAATGCTAGAGTTGTTTATGGACATGGCATCACTCACTGAACACAGTCACACAAGAATAATGAAAGACCCTTGAATGACGCTGCCTGATGTCACTCGTCCTGTGTGAATTAGCTTCCTCATCATCTGTGGCAAGTCATTGTCTGGGGTGCTGATCGTGTGTGCTTATACCTGTGTATGTGTGTGTGTGTGTGTGCACCTCTGTGTCATGTCCACCCCCACCAAACCAACTTTTTGTTCTGTGGCTGTCAGCTCTTGTAAGTGAAACACCTCTTTCATACCTGCACACTTTCATTTTCTTCGTCTTGTATTTCTTTCTCTCTCCGCTGGATCCTCTTCAACTTTTTCATTTGTGGGGGATCATGCTCAGTTTGACATCAGTCTTTATCTCTTATAATAACAAAAGAAATACATTTGGAAGAGCATAAGTGACAGAGATAAATATACTTCTTTCATTAAAGAATTAGCATATGCAAAACAGGTCCAATAAACCCATCTCCACCCTGGTGTCACACATTCATACACATCACAAGCATTACATTTTCACTGTTTGTCATTTCAGATACTCCATTACTCTGCCATTGTAACACGTCATACTTAGTTGGGTGCTTTGAATTTTGACATAATGCTGTCAAATTGAACTAGACAAGTTGTACGCTTGCCAGTAATAATGTATGCACCATTTAGATTTCAAGAAAGAGATCTAAAAATAGCTGTACAGCTGGAAGTGGTCAAAAGGTGCATGAGAAGATGGCCTTGATGGGAAGACTGACCACATTTAATCAGATAGAACTTTTGATTTTGGCCACACTCTTTTTGTGATTGCACACTGTAGCAAAAAGAAGAATTGAAAAAAGTATGAGAGGGTATGATTGATCATGTGTCAGAAAGTTTTTTAAAATGTTTGAAGAAATTCTGCAACTATCAGAACAAAGAAGCACTCCACACAGTTTGGAGCATAATATTTTACAATGAAAATAGGGTAGAAAGTTCAAATTAAACAACAGTGTGGTTATATAGTATATAATATTGCTAAATTTAGAGTATCAATGCTACTTAAAATCTTTGACCCATAAAGGTGATATATTTAATCTTCATATAACTGGACTATTCCCTAGTGCCATGCTGTGTACATACTGTAAATAGTCTTGTTCAAGCTTGAATCACCTATGCTACACACTGGACTCTCTGCATATAGGGTTCTCTCATATATTTTATCATACTTAATGGAGTGTCTGTAATGCAAGCAATTTCCCCGAGATTAATAAAGTATTCTAATTCTGATTAATTGTTTGAAACTGGACAGGAAGGCTTGTACTGTAGAGACACTATATGGACCACTGAGCCATGCCCTTTAATCACTAAATTCAAGTGTTTTATTCAGGTTCATTGCCACCATTGTATAAAATAGAGCACTCAGCCATGCAATCTGCCTTTACAAACATCTGCGAAAGAATGGGTCATCCTAAATAGCTCATTGAATTCAAGTGTGCTGCTGTCACTGCCTCTTAATTCTAGTGACAGGAAATCTTAATACTTCAGCTTATCGAGACATTTTGGAATATTTTATGCTTCTAACTTTGTGGGGACAGTTTGGGGAAGGCTTTTTTCTGTTCCAGCATGACTGTGTCCCAGTGCACAAAGCAAGGTCATGGGATTTGATAGTATTTTATTTTTCATTTTGTTCAAATTTAAAGAACATCCCAACTTTTCTAGAATTCAAGTTGTAGACCAATACATTCAGAGAGGACACGTATTAAAGAAAAAGTAAATACCTGAGTGGACAAAACATTGGAACCATAAGCTGTGGCTTTTAAAAGGCACCAGATATGTGCAGCACCAGCCACTGAGGTGTGTGACCATCAGGAAACATCAAGTGGGTGAATGTGATTTATGTTGGTTGTGGGTATCCATACTTCTATTGTTACCACATCATAGAAGACATGCTTTTCAACCTGCTTTGTTTTGCCAACCAATCACAGGACATTCTTTAATACACTAGTAATAGATGAGAGAAAAGCGGAATTCAGTCAAAGAGTTCACTCAGGCCATTCGCTGGCAGCATCCATCCAGCACATTTGTCCTCAGTCACACAGACACACACACACACACACAAATGAATGAACCCCCTTGAACCCCCTGCCATATAAACAGGCAGGCACGTCAGGAATGCCCACGTGCGTTTACAGACATATTTTGTGCCACTGGTGGCATTTGTTTGGTTAATCGGTCGTAGCAGGCAGCAGAGTCTTTTGTTATTAGCTGGGGCACTGGGTGGGGCAAATGGCTGAAAGAACCTTTGAGCATCAGCAACATCCTGCTTCTTTCATAAGGGAATACAGGAAGCGTTCTGGTAGCATGGAAGCGTCACCTGATATAATACCAGTAAGAGCAGGGAGGAGAAGGAGGAGAGAGCCCTCATTTTTTACTGTCATAGTTCATCTTCTGTCCAGGCCTCTGTAGTCCATCAGAAAGAGGAAAATTAAATCTGTGAAAAATCTTATTGATTGTCCTAGACCCCCAAAAAATGGGCCTCAAACACTCATCAGCCACACCATTAAAATTGGCTGATTTCCCTTTTGCCACCAGTTAACAGCTCTGACTCATTTCAGCATGGGCCCCTGTGGGCGCCCTGTGGTGTTGCTAGAAGTGAATCCTTGGGGTCCTAAAGTCTTGGAGGGTGGGGCCTATGTGTGCCTGGCTTGTTCAGGTGCATCTCGCAGATACTCAATTAGACTGGGACCTGGGGAGTTTGGAGCAAAGCCTTGGGCTCTTTGTTATGTTCTCGAGCTGTTCCTCAGCAGTTTTTGTGTTGTTGTGGGTCTCACTTTTCTGCAGGTGAAGGCTGCTGCCACCGGGGAGTGCCAGGAATAATATGTTACCAGAAAATATTCAAAGTTTATTAATAGAGAGGGGGGGGTTACAACTTCAGAGGTAAATTAAACTATAAGACACTTTATGCACGGACAAGTATGAAATCTTTTGTGTTACTATTTGTGGAGTTAGGCAGTGGATCAGTTTACCAGAGGGACTGAAACAATGTTCAAGCATAATTCAGTTCAAAAAGATGTTTCAAAACATGCATTTGGAACAATACAGAAGCAGTTTTTAATAAGAAGGAATGAAAAAAATGTACAAATTAATTTATGTTATCTATATGTGTGTATATATAGGTATGTGTATATGTGTGTGTATGTATAGGTGTGTGTGTACATAAGTATATTTCTGTATATATATATATATGTATGTGTATTGCACCTAAGCATCGAAATAAAGGTGACATTGGCTGAATCATAGACAACTGAGTGAGGGGTGGGAATTAATAAGTGTTTATATGTCTTCCTACTACTTTTCGGGCTCGCAACAGGGAACTTTCTCTTTTTTGTTGTTGTTTGTTGCTCTTGTGTATGTATACAAATATCTTTAATTCTGTTTTCTTTTGTTTACATGTCCAAAATAAAACAAAATAACTAACTAGCTAACTTATTATGAGGAAGGTGTGCTTGAGTTGTAATGTTTAGGTACATTTTCAAAGTAACACCTCACTGAATACCAGGACTCAAAGGTGTCCAAACAAAACCCTGCATTATAACAAGATAGTCAAAGTATTTCAGTTAGCAATTCTTTATATGTTTGTCTCCACCAGTCAGCTGTAAAATGCCTACAAACTGTTCATACTGCTACCGCTCACTTGCTGACTGTGAAGAAAAAACTCGACCACATAACCACAGTTCTTGAATCTTTACATCGGCTTCCTGTTCATTTTAGAATTCAGTTTAAAATGTTATTAATTGTTTTTAAATGCCTGAATGGCCTTCTTATTTGTCAGAGCTCCTTAAGCCGCACTGCGCATCTAGAGCACTGAGGTCAGCTAACCAGCTGTTTCTGGCTGCTCCCAGAGCTCAACTCAAAACTTGTGGGGATAGTGTTTTCTGTAATGGGACTCAAACTGTGGAACAGTCTACCTCATCAGGTTAGAGCTCCATAGTCTTTAGAACATTTTAAATCACTACTAAAAACTCATCTTTTTACCATGGCACTTGACACCAACTAGCCAAGGTATTTTGGCCTTTTAGCTTTCATTTTTATTTTTATTTTACAATTCTTATATCTTTTATTATCTGCCTTATTCTGATTTAAGTGCTATTCTTATCATTGTACTTATTTTATGTTTAAAAAAAAAACATAAAATTTGAGGTGACTTTTGTTGTGAATAAGCATTATATAAATAAAATTGAACTGAATGGAATTATGTGCTAATATTTTAAATGTTAATTTTTATCATTTAGGTTCCCTTTTAACTGATGTAAAGCCCTTTGGTCAACTGAGATTATTTGACTTGACTTGACTTGACTTGACTAGCTTGTCAGTGGTTTCAATGTTGTGGCTAAATTGGCGTGTGACTGTAAAGAGCATACACTGTATTAAGGTTATAATCAGCATATTGGCGAGTTGATGTACAAATACCAATATACATTTTAAGCAGCTTAATTTCAGTATTATGAAAAATCATTTTCAGTGCTTTTAACAATTCTTAGGTTCATGTTCTGTACACCAGACGGCCATTTCTGTCACTGTGTTGAGGTTAAGCATGTTAAAAAATCACAGCAATAAATTTTAATTAATGAGATATTAGCATTATCTCTTAAACACCATTCAGTTCATTCAATATTGTTAGGAAACAGTAAATAAATAAAATAAAACTTTGTTGCATACATATTCACTAAAATCTTGCATGTTCCATTTTTATTGTGAACACCCCAGCAGAATATTTTTCCAAGGTGCCCCTGCTGGCAAAGAAAGCAAATGACTGATGATGTGCTTGTATTATTTGATTGGCATCCACTGTTTCATTCATGTTTTACAATGATGGGTTCATATACAGCTGTGTTGGTTATCTCCTGACTGCTGAAATGCAGTCACATTCATACAGGTGAACAGCAAAATGACATTTTTCTCATTTTTTACTCATTTTGCTGATTCACTCAATCAGCATCTGCTGCCTCAACACCTCCACCAACCAAACTTCTTTCTTTTTTCATGTTTTTATTATACCTGCCAACGCATGATCTGTTATTTGATTGGTTCAGTTTGCACGTCTGTTTGTTAACAAAATCTTGAATTGATGTGAAAATTTCAGCAGAGTAGACCTGGACCTGGTGGATCTGAATCCAGGAATTTTTTTTAAGGACCCTTTACTATTGTGAGATGGGCAAAATTGGACTTTTAACATCATATTTTCACAAACATACATCAAATTCAAATAAGAAAAATTCACATTCAGAGTTCCTTTTGGCTATGAGGACTCAGTTCATGCATAGTGTTGAGGAAATTTTCAGGCTTAGGGAAGGGCAGGCTCATGGTTGATTTACAGCACTGTGGTGGTCCTACAGAGTGCCTGCACACAGCTCTGAAGACCATAATCTGCATAAGATAAGTCTTTGTCTTTGCACAGTCATACTTTGTAAAATAGTACAACGAAATTGGGAAGCTATTTCACACTGGTGCAGAAAAGATAGGAATCAGGAATCAATAATGAATATACAGTATGTACAAAAAAAATATAAAAAGTTAAAGAGCATTGTGCAGCATGTATTGTTTATTGCACATGGCCCACTGGGTCAAGTATGTGTGTTGATTAGGGCTATTGCCCCGTTGTAAAAACTCTCCCTGAGTCTGTTAGTTCGTGACTTCAGCACCCTGAATCTCCTGCTGGAGAGAAGCAGCTTAAACACCTGGTGGCCTGGGTGTGTGCAGTCCTTCAGGATGCTGTGTGCCCTCTTGAGACAATCGGTGCTGTAGATGTCTTTCAGGGAGGGAAGAGGGTGGCTGATGACTTTCTGAGCAGTGTTAATAACTCTCTGTATGCTTTTTTGTGCGCCATGGTGCAGCTTGCAACCCACACAGAGATGCAATAGGTCAGCACACCCTCAGTGGAGCAGCAGTAGATTACAGTCAGCAGCTCCCTTTTCAGGTTGATCCTCCTGAGGATCCTCAAGAAGTAGAGATGCTGTTGGGCCTTCTTCACAATCACAGAGGTTTTGGATCTTCATTTGAGGTCTGCGTCGACGTGCACACCCAAGTACTTGAAGCTAGGCACCCTCTCCACACACTCCCCATTGATGCAGATGGGCTGCAGATCGGGCTTCTTCCTCCTGAAGTAGACTATCAGTTCTTTGGTCTTCGAGATGTTGAGGACCAAGTTGTTGTCCACACACCAGCCCACCAGCCTCTGTACTTCATCACTGTATGCCATCTCATCACCACTAGAGATAAGCCCCGCCACAGTGGTGTCATCTGCGAACTTATGACAGCATTGTCTAGGTGGGTACTGACACAGTCATGAGTGTACAAAATGTGCTCCTGATTTTATAGTGCTTGTTTTGCTGATTTTACTAAAATGTAATCAAACTCTTGGATCTTTCAGCAGAGTTATCAGTGCTAATTTGGGTATTTGAGAGTTCCCCTAAAGATAGGAGCATTTTTAATGCAAATGTGTCTGAGACTGAACTTTATTACTGAGTTATAGTTCTGATTAATCATACCCCAGAAGAAAACCAATAACTGCACTAAAGACTGAATGAAATAATTGTAGAATATATGATTTGGAGATATTTGATTTGTTGATAGATAATATTCTAAAACTGTGAAATTTGTTCAACAAGCTTTTTATTACAGCTGCTTTTACACAAACTGTATGGCCTAATCAATCAAATGCCCCTTTAACTACAGTGCTCTTCATCTCCTTGTCTTCATTCAGGATTAACATACATTTAATGGAAATCAATGAGGAGTTAATGGCAGGTTCAGCACAACTGAGTTGGAGTCTGGCTCTTATGTTTCCACTTAGCTGAGAGGCTTCCTCTGCTGACTGTAATGACATCCCAAGCATTTTAACCTCTGTGGGTTGCCAGTGCTTTGATGTCACATGAGAGTCACTGGGGTCAGATGGCACTCATGTGAGACTCATCAGAGTGGCAAAATGTCTTTAAGGCCAAACCCAAATTCCAGAAGCACAAGCGGGATGCATTTCATTTAGCTCAGGGAGGCCGACTATAACCCCCATGATCTGCATTCGGCTTTTGAAAATTACAGATTTCATAAAGGAACAATTATTAAGACTACAGTTTGCATTAGAACTGAATGACAGCAAAAACCTCGTATTTTCCTCCTACCACAACAAGGTTATTGTCTTGCTCTTTGTATAAAAAGGAAAAGAAAGGGGGGAGACAGGGAGGGAAAATCCACTTCAAACAACACCCTATAATGTTATGCCCCTGACAGCAAGGGCATTGTTCAACCTGCCGACAGGTGTTTGAGTAACGGGCGTGTGAGACAAAAAAACAGTAGGCAGACAGAAAGGCCAGAGAGGCTAAGACAGAAATAACATTTAAATCTTGCTTGTACCTCCCAGGTCATGATGTTGCTGGGTGAGAGTGATGTGGTGTCCCCTTTGGTCTGCTTTCACACAGAGTGGCCTGTGTCCAGTGGAGGAGCAAGGTGACGCAAGTGGGCCACACTGAACCTGTTGTTAAAACCTGCTCATTAGGAGCAGGGTGAGAAGAGGGGTCGGGGTGAAACTTCATGTTACCAGTAGAGAAATGTGGGAAGGTTCTGGAATAAGAAGGGGGGGGAAAACAGAAAATGGGGGGAGATGATGGGGACATAATGTTTTGAGGGGAGGACACCAGTGAGGGTGAGCAGGATTCAAAGGGATGCACATCCACGTGTGTGAATGAGGCAGAAGTTACATCTGCGTCCAGTTATTCCTTTCCTCCACATCTTGTAAATGGCGCTGCAAGGGACAGAGGTTTCGCTGCTTGGGGTGAGATGAGGCAAGATGCACACAATTTGGAGGGAAATCTTGTTTTCTAGCAACTGCTAGTTGTGTAACCACCTCCTTGACAGGGTGAAAGTTTAAAACCAGTGCAAATACTATTGAACGAAAGCTTTTGCCATTACCAGCTCCTGTTTGATATGTAACACTGGATATCTTTGTAACTATCAATAAAAATTGCAATGAATTTCAGGTGAGCAGTGTAGGAAGCATCTTTCGTCTGTGATTTTTAGGTGGGTTTATGTATTTTTTTGCAACGGACATCAGAGGTACTGGTAATCCTCAGAAAGGCACAAGCTATATGTGTACAAGGTGCTACTACTGGAATGCAGGTGACAGTTTTGTGGCTGTAAATCCCTCTAATTGAACAAAAATAGGTCAAACTGATATAACTTGGCCAAATAAATTTTCCCACCCTTTATGGGACGAGAAAGTGTATTTGATCATTTCAGTGGACATCCAAATTGGCCTCCTCATGCCGTTCCTTGAGGTTGCAGAAACTCACAAATTTTTTCCAGTCAATCAGCAAAGATCGAGCTGTAATTTAAACGCGACCACCATCAGACTCCAGTGTGAACAGTCTCCAGTCCTGAAGTGATGCGCATGTGCAGAAGAAAGAGTGACGTCACACGCAGCACGCTGTATTTACAGAAGTAAATATGGATGCTACACGTGTCAGTGTGTGAGCAAAACCTCACTTTCTTTCCACTGCCTAGCTCCATCAATGGTGTCTGCCATACTTGTTTTGTGCATTGTTGGCATTTGATCCTGTCATGCCTCTTCCAACACAGAATTATGACATCTGTCCCACCTCAATGACGTAGAAGTCGGATGAAATGTGATATGACCATTCAGACTGAGGACGCTTTCAAAAGCATCAGATGTGCATCTGATTTAGGACCACATATTGAAGTGGCCTGAAGCTGATGTGAAAAAACAGGATCTGTGCCGTTCAGAGTGTCATAGACAAATCACATCTTGGTCACATGGGCAAAACAATCGGATTTGGGCCACTTCTGACTGCAGTGGGAACCTAGTATTAGACTACGTTATGGCTATGGCTATGATTATGATTATGGTTATAACTATGTTATTATGATGGCTGGGGGATTTCTTATGATGCAGTGAGCAATTCTTCTCAACCCACCTCTTTTCACCCCCGTGCACTCA
This sequence comes from Etroplus canarensis, assembly GCA_015106775.1. Taxonomy (NCBI): domain Eukaryota; kingdom Metazoa; phylum Chordata; class Actinopteri; order Cichliformes; family Cichlidae; genus Etroplus; species Etroplus canarensis. Next base: position 16,682 of record VUQH01040239.1, read on the forward strand.
TGCACCACAGCTGCATAGCAATAAAATTCATCTTCCTTGATTCTCTATGTTCTCAATTTTTCTCTTCTCATTCCCCTCTTGGCTGCCTCTCCCTGAGCCTGGTTCTGCCAGAGTTCTTCCTTCCCAGCATCTCCAAGTGCTCGCTCATAGGGAATCATCTGATTTTTGGAGACTCTTGTTGTGAAGTGGTACTATAAAAATTGACCTGAAAATAACTGAATTGAACTGAACTGAACTGAAAGGGAGACAGGTTTGAAATTTGTCACAGGTGCAAGAATCAGAAAGAGTTTAATTCATGGGAACTCAGGAAATCGGTATTTAACCAAAAGCGAAATATGGTCACAACATTCCCTTCTCTTCTTGAGTTATGGTGTTCAAAAATGCACAGAGAAATGTTTTTGAACATTATGGTGTCGTGTAGAAATGGACCACATGCTTACATGCTTTGCTAGGTCATGCTGACCTTGAATTTTAGCCACAAAATTTGAATCATCTCATCCTTGAGTCCAAGTTATTGGACAGACCACCTAAAAGCATTGTGGTGTCGGCCCAGAGGTATAAAGTGTAGCTCAGTCATTTTCAAATGCAGCTTGAAAAGCTAAATCATCATCAGACAGTAATTAGTGGTTTTAAGATTGCATTTCACCTAATGCTTTCCCACTCTTGGTCTCTACATGGACTATTTAGGTCAAAAAATAACCAGTCTGACATGCTTTATTGAGCAAAATATATCTGTGAACAGATAACTGTTCCCAGCAAATACTTTGGTGTGTGCACTGCTATTGCTAAAGCTATTAAAACAAAGCCCAAACTTGTAATAAACCAAAATGATCTAACATCAACCTCTGCATTAATGGGCCATTTCAACAGTGATCATTTTTCATGTGTGGAGTCTGTAAATGACAAATGTGTCTTCACGTGGATGAAGATCTTCTCACCATGTCTCGTTTTTTTTAAAGTTTGAAGTTTGAAACAGGCTTTTTGTTATGTAATCCCTGCTCTGGTAGTAGTCCATCTGGGAGTATTGTATTGGCACGTACAAACATGTGCGAGAGTGTGTCAGTGTGTGTGGGCGACAGCAAGATGGAAAGAGTCAAGTGAGTGAATGTGTGTGTGTTTTAGTGTTTCTGTGTGTGTGTTTCTGCTTTTAGTCCAATCGACTGAATCAAATTCATTTCGGAATTTTATAATTTTCCACCTGATGATTTAAATGACTGTGCATCAGTCATCCCTGTTCTCAGTACGTAAATAGTTCTTTATATCTGTGTATGCATTGCGTGTGTGTGTGTGTGTGTGTGTGTGTGTGTGTGTGTGTGTGTGTGCGGGGGCAGCAGCAGGCTGGTGAGTGGGCTGTTCACTGCCTTCCATTCTCTCCACAATCAGAGACACTTCTACGCCGTTTGCTACCAGAACCATTCACAGCCATCACTAAAGAGCCTCAGAAACAGGATGCAGGCCAAACTAGAACTGCTATTCCTTGGCTATGGGTACCTGCCTAGGTTCTAGCGATATATAAACCTGCCACTTAAAGCTTTGTAGTCCTTTGGTCACACAACTGATATACTTTTACAGCAGTGGAATAAAACAGCAGAACCTTTCTTTTAATTTATCTTTTATCAGCCAACTTCCTTCGAGATGTCCTTCTACAAACAAGTCTCGATACTTGTCAGCCACCTTGGTAATACCTCTGGGCAGTTATTTTTAAGCTTTACATGACTCTGTGCAGTCTTTTGAAAAACTACACACAGGCTTATTGCTGCCATAGGAACTAAGAGGGTATGTAGCAAGCAAGTTCTGCTAATTAATTGCACTTGAAGAACTGATCCTCAGTCAGTGTGACCACCTCTACAAAAGCAAAGGTTTTGGCAGTTTGTTGGCCTGGAGCATTTAGATATGTGTGTTAACACAATACCAGAATCTTTCCAGGAGTGGATGTCACAGCAAATTCAACCCAAGGTAAGACCACGCAATGGTATGAGAAACTGCACCAAAAAAAAAATCTACATCTCAGACTCTGCCGGACTCAGTTATCATGTTAAATTATTTAAGTCAGAAAAGACAGAACTGTGAAGTATGGCTTGTTTGGTAGGGTTACCAGAAGAAAGTCACTTATCTCTAAAACTACAACGGGCGTAAGTTGCATCGGAACAAACCATAAGACTTCTGGAACAAATTCCTTTGGAATGACAAGACCAAAGTGGAGATGGTTGGCCATAATGCACAGCACTACATTTGGTGACAGCCAAGCACAAACAACTCATACCAACTGTCAAGCTTGGTGGCGGAGGGGTGATGATTTGGGCTACTTTTGCAGCCACATGACCGAGGCACCTTGCAGTCATTGAGTTGGTCATGAAGTGCTGCAGAATCAAATGTGACGCCTTCTGTCCCACAGTTAAATCTTAGCCCAGACTGGGTCATGCAACAGGGCAATGAGCCCAAACACACCAGCGAATCTACAATATGTTGTAATGACCCAGTCAAAGACCTCAATGAAATCTTGTAGTGCGACCTTAAGGTAAAGTCTGTTTTTACACCTGAGCCTACTGGCTCATCAGGCCGGAGCATGAAGCAACTTAGGAGTTAAACTCCTCCTGGATAGAATGCTAGTCCGTCGCAGGTTACCTTCCCAGTATTTACTGGTACCCATTTCTACTGCTGGGTGGACAGAGGCACACTTGCGTTTAGGACCTTGCCCACGGGTCTTGGCACGGTGGGGGTCTGACTGGGATTCGCACTCACGACCTCTCAGTCATGAGCTCAGCACCTTATTTATTATACCACCGCCTCCGCGTGACCTTAAGGTAGCTGTGCAAAAATGAATGCCTGCAAATTTCAATGAGCTAAACCAATTTTATGTAGACAAGGGGGCCAAAATTCCTTCACAATAATGTGAACGACTGTAAAACTCAGAAAAAATTAAGTTATTTCTGCTAAAGATGTTTCTATAAGTTACTGATGTCAAGGTCCTGTACTTTTGATTGTTTAGTTTTGTATATCTTGAGCATCTTTTTTCAGTTTTGGACTTTCCTATGTTTCCCTGTTGTTTATGTATTTTGAAGTTTTGCCCTAGTTCTGTTCATTATTGCATTTCTACTCTTTGAGCCTTCCTTTGTTGTTTTCAGTTCTCCAGTGTTTTCTGTGTTCTTGTCTGATGTCTAGTTTCTATCGTGTCATGTTCTGTCTTGTTTCCTGTTTCCTGTTTTACTTTGAAACCTGTTTAGTCCTGTGCTTGGTATTGAGTTTTACTTCCTGCCCTTGATTGTTGCCACCTGTGTTCCTCTCCCTCCTGTCCCTCGTTTGCTCGGTAGTCTGAGTGTATTTAGTCTCTGTCTGCATTTAGTTCCTTGTCGCGTCCTCAATGTCTTTTGGCTTTTTTCCTGGCAGTAGAGAGTTTTGTTCC
>VUQH01040242.1:0-30514 GCA_015106775.1 Etroplus canarensis
CCGGATGACAGAGTTCCTCACCCTATCTCTAAGGGTGAGCCCAGCAACCCTGCGGAGAAAGCTCATTTCGGCTGCTTGTATTCGCGATCTCATTCTTTCGGTTATTACCCAAAGTTCATGACCATAGGTGAAGGTAGGAACGTAGATAGACCGGTAAATCTAAAGCTTTGCCTTAGAGCTCAGCTCCCTCTTCACCACGACAGACTGGTACAAATTCCTCATCACTGCAGACGCTGCCCCAATCCTTCTGTCAATCTCCCGCTCCATCCACTTGTCAATAAGACCCTGAGATACTTGAACTCCTCCACTTGGGGCAGAACCTCGTCCCCAACACAGCGATGGCAAGCCACCCTTTTCTGGTAGAATACCATGGACTCAGACTTGGAGGTGCTGATTTTCATCTCAGCTGCTGCACAAACAGTCCCAGCAAGGCCTGTACAGTAGGCCATTGCTCAATGAAGCCATCAGAACCACATCATCCTCAAAAAGCAGAGATGAGATCCTATGGCCAATGACCATGATACCCTCTGTTCCCTGGCTGTGCCTAGAAATCCTGTCCATAAAAATTATGAACAGGATCGGTGACAAAGGGCAGCCCAGGCAGAGTCCAACTCTCACTGGAAACGAGTCAGACTGGTTGTTGGCAATACGAACCAAACTCTCGCAATGGTCGTATAGAGACTGGATTGCTCATAGCAATGAGCCCGGTACTCTGTACTCCTGAAGCACCCCGCCGCAAGAAGCCATGAGGGATGAATGCCTTCTCCAAGTCCACAAAACACATGTAGACTGGTTGGGCAAACTCCCAGGTGCCCTCGAGGATCCTTAAGAGGGTAAAGAGCTGGTCCAATGTACCACAACCATGACGAAAACCACATTGTTTCTCCTGAATCTGAGGTTAGACCTGTGACAGGTATGCTATTTTTTTATTGGTATTCATGCACTAAGCCTGGATAATTGTCTATGGATGAGAATTTACAAGGTGAACGTGTTATCTGTGTGATTTAGTGGGCTTTTTTTTGCCCCATTTTAAAGAATAGTTTTGAAAAAAAGCTGGTCATTTTGCAATGAAATGCAGCCTGTAATTGACTAATGTTTAATTTCATTTTTGTACTCGCCTATTTGTTTTACATATTGAATGAGTTTTAAAGAATGTATTCATCCTTATTATTTTTATAATTAAATTTGATATTTTCTAAAAGAGGGGTTAGTATACAAATGCACCTTCTTTATTGTTGAATGCAACAATATTGCCTGTATCATGACTCACATGTAATACTGAATAGACATAATGTTTACTGTGCAGAATGGTGATGAAATGTAGTCTTTCACTTAAATCTAGCTATTTTCTTCTTTCAGCTGCTCCCTTGAGGGGTCACCACAGCAGATCGTCTGCCTTCACCTTACCCTATTGATAGCATCCACTTCTGTCACACCAACCTTCTGCATGTTGTCCTTTACTACATTCATGAACCTTTTCTGTGGTATTCCACTGTGCTTCCTCCATGCCAGCTCTATTTTCAATTTAAAGAAATATAAATGTTACAATTACTTTTGGGGTTTTTTTTGGACAAATATCAGCTGTCTAGGCCGTACACTTTTCAAAAAAAGAATCAGGAAAGGAGCATCGTCATGCTTCATGTCATTTTCCAAAAAGGAAAGGAACAAGGAAGTGCAACTGATATAAGTACAATTTGCTGCATTCAAAAATTCTTCAGCTGACTGACATATCAGAAAAGTAGTATTTTTTGGGTAATTTAAAAACAATGCCGTCACATGGGTTATTTGACAGAGTGCCAACTTAGTTGTTAACAATACTCTGAGCATTTTCTACAGCAGGTTTAGCAAAGGCATCACAGTTGAATGTGGGGTGGAATACAGCAGGTTACAGCCTGCTAAACTCTAATACCTTGCTGAGAAGATGTCAAACAATGACATTGTCAATATAACATTATCAAAAACTGTATATTAACACACACACACGCACACTAAAAATTATGCTAAAAGGATGTTGAGTGTGTTACAGTTCCTATAATGGATATGCAAGCGATCCCTACAAGGCAAAAGCTCAGGATTCAAACAGCTCCAAACACTCCTTTTTTATTTTTATTTTTTCTTCCCACTCTTGGCTCTGCATGATGTCAGGCACACAGCTCTGGCTGTGAGCATAGAAGCCCACCCAACCTTCTATTCAAACCTTGGCTGCACCAAGATTCAGATAAATAAGAATGATTTTGAACTGTGAATTACCTAGTAGTCCAAGAAAAAAATATGGAGCCTGAAATTAACATAATAGTTTCCCTTTGAATATGGGAATCAGATGTTTTTCTTAGTAATTTCTGATAGGAAATTTAATTTCTACAAATTACTCTCCTCCACAACCCACAAAATGAATGAATGAATGAATGAATCCCTACCTGGGCTATTTGAATTAATCAGTAATGTCAATCACTGTTCATAAGTTGCGTTCCATATATACCCAATGAAGTGCACAAATGCGAAATAGTAAAGTTAAGAATTCCCTGTATTTCATTTAAAACACAACATAACACTGAATGTAGCTGTTTCATTAAAAAAGTGTGCAGAAATATGGTACGACCTTAAAAAAAACAAATAATCACAGAAAGATGACAAGCAGCTGTTGGATGAAAGGTGCATACACAGAGGAGTGCCTAAAAAACAGTGTTTAGTAATTGAAAGTACTGCGTCTGACTTTAATCCAACATGAGACAGATTAAGGTGATTAAATCTGATGTATAAAAGTAAAATGGCAATTACATGGCTTCTTTTGTCATTTGAGGGAAATAAATTCTTCAGAGAATAAGAAAAAACACAAAAATCATATTTTCTAGTTTGGAGTATAGTAGCTTATTACACCTATCCTTTTTACATGCCATATTCTAAATGGTAACACAATTGCATTTATCGAGAAGCATGAGAGAAAGAATATAACATAAAATGTATCTTAATACATATCAATTATGTATAAATTATATCAATAAAAACAGACTATATAAACAAATGTTTCATAAACAGAAATATTTATATTAGTTTACCACCTTTTTTAATTTTTTTTTAAATTTGCATAGTGAACCACACAATTCCTCATTACAGCTATTCCATATGTTTACTAGAGCTAGCAAAAGAACAAACAGTGTTGCTGCAAGGAGTTTAAAAAAGAAAACAAGCCTCTGTGAAGCCTCTCTGCGTTTTACCTTGGGTATGCTGAAGAAAAGTCTGTAGTCCTCTGAAACCATGAAAAAGATTTAATGGATAGGGAACATAAAAGAAATAAAGGCTCCAAACATTTTAGTATGGTAGGTTTTCAAAAAAAAAGAAAAGAAAACACGGGAGGTGTTCAAAAATTTGGAAAAATAAGACCAAGTGTCTTCTGTCACTTCTTTCTGACAATTTTGACAAAATACAGTAATTCAAAGTAAATCTTTATAAAACTGATTCAGACTTCTCCTCAGTTGTAGCCTGTGGCATGCCTCTTGTCTATATAAATTGTTTCTTTGGAAGCACAGAACAGGTACCTCAAACAACACAATTCACCAAGCATTTCATGTCTACATCTGTAATTATCAGAGGAGAGATGTCCTGCTTTACGTATGAGAAAGAATGGTCAAATTTAAATGAGGGGGCTGAAGATATACTTCATAGTATCTTCTGTGTACTAAATGATATCTTGACACAGCCTGCTTATAAAGTGTATTGCACATCACTGGTCTAGGAGGGGTGTGAACAGGGTCAGTAGGTTTTAATTCTTAATATAAAATGTATTAGCTAGTAATGAGGAGGCAGTTAAAAGCAGGCAGTGGTGCCAGTCAGTGCAGTGAATACAAGAATCATCAGTCTTTATCAGACATAAATTAGAATATTATTGTGTTGATCATAGCCAACATGGGGATTTCTGCACTTTAATAAATTCATCACTAATATGTACAAGAAGAGGAAAAATACCACCCAGTAATATATTACAGTCTTTTAGGGAAAGAGGTGGGGTTCCGCCTGGCTAGGTTGCCAGTCTACCAAAGGGCTAATACAGAGAGACAAACAGCCATCAATATCTTGCTAATTTTGAATCTCAAAGTAACATATGTCTCTGGTTTGAGGAAGCAGCTCACAAATGCAAAAGGAGAACATGTTAACTCCACACAGAGGGGTCAATCAGGTTGAAACCTCAAACATTCTACATTTCCAATATGTTTGTCTGCATGGATCTTAATTTTCCCTTATGAAATCGAGCCCAAAAGTAGCGTAAATGAACTGATAGCAAGACCATTTGTAGTTGAATTAGTGTCTGCATAAAGTGTATGATATGAAATATATTCCGCTATAAAACATGATATGAAAATTTGAAGTTTGCATCAAATACCTCACAGATAATACATGCCCAGCTTTGTGGTTGTGGTTTGTGGTTCGTTTAAAGTCTTTTGTCTTTTTCATAAGAACTGCTAGTGAACGTATTTGAACATGATAAGAATTAAAATGAAGAACTGTGCTTGTTAAGCTATGAAAACAACAAGCATATTTAATTTAATTTAAAATGTGATCCTGACCTCCCCCTGAAAACAGCCAAATAGATCCTATGAGCAAGCTCTTTTTATGACTTATATACATTATAAAGTGATTACTAGCAGCCTAACATGTATAAAGTGTTTTTGGTGCGAGAACCCTTTAGATGGAGTGAACATGGCATCCTGGAAACACAGAAAATTGAAATGTGTTTGTACTATCACCATCTCTGCAACCTGCTAATGCAAACTTTGAGGTTCCTTAAAAGTGGAAAGGTAGGTACATATTGTGTCAGAAATCCTTAAACTGTTTCAATTCAGTTGAATTCAATTTTATTCCTATAGCACCAGTTCACAACAAAAGTTGTCTCAAGGTGTTTTACACTGTAAAGACCGTATCATATAAGCAAGCACTTGGCAAGTGCGGGAAGGAAAAACTCCTTTTTAACAGGAAGATACCTCTGGCAGAACTAGGCTCAGGGAGGGGCAGCCATCTGCCTTGACCCTCGACTGAGGGTGAGGGGAAAGAGAAGAGAGAAAGGAGAGCAAAAAGAGTCACAGACTATGGGAGAGAGAAGAGAAGCAAATAAATGCATGGGCAGTGACTGGTCATGTTAAACAGAAGGAACAAATTACTAATATGATCATTTTGTTGCAGGACTTGAAAATATGTTTTTAATTGCGATCATTAATACAATGATTAGCTGCAAAACAAAGTAGCAGAGATTTTTGACAGACAGAAATTTATCATAATGACTTCTGGCTTTAACAAACAAGACAACTGATTTGTGTCCATAGTCTTAAATTTATCTTGATCTTCATTATAAGATGAAATAGTTCTTTATGTGGTTGATTTTACATGAGGTTTTACAAAAAAATGTAAGGAATGTATGCAATATTTGGTATAATGTTCATATAACATTGTAAACATTTTTGCTGCTTGTGCTAACACAAGATGTTGATGATTTAAACAAGATTTTATAAGTGAGTTGCAGAGATTTAATACTGTAAATAGAACCATGTATTAAAACGCAGGTGATTTTTTTTTTTTTGGACGATAAATCATTTTCTTCTTTACGTTATCAAAAAACAAACTAATTTAACCCCTATAGGACACTCATTGAAATACTTGGAAATTCAAACTTTCAACCCCAGCATGTTATTAAAATATGGTTTTTTGCATTTTCCATGGCCCTCTTGAATTTTCTGTGAATATTTAGATCAAATGTATAATGATGGCTGCTGCACAGAACCAAGGAAAGATCACCACCTTTGTACATTAGACTGAAAAACACTGAAGATGAGAAATATATACTGGATACTTTTAACTACCACCCCAACCCCACCACCATAATTCCATTTTTTATGCAGTTCATTGAAATGTGTTCATTTCACAGAGCTCTGTGATTTGAATAATATCCTAGCAAATTTAAAATGTTCACAAAGTTCAAAATAAATGACCATATGAGGTGGGTACAGAAGTTTCATACATATGCATGGGTGAGCCATTCCCATTTGTACCACTCAACTCCCTCTTCTCCCTTTTTCTTTGACAGATAATGGGGTGAACAATTTCTGCCTGAAAAGCATAACCAAGGACTTATAGGCAGCCTATGATTATGGACTGGAAAGTACAGGTAAGGATACAAAACACCCAGGTGACCTAAACAGATTTGACAGTTTGCTTGACAGTTTTATGATATGTGTTTGGAGGACAGCATATGCAAATAAGATAACACACTACTAAAAATCTGCAAAATGCAGGAAGAGAGCTGCTTTGTTGACAGAAATTTCATCTGCGGCAGGTGATAGGATGTAGAATATAATATTCCATAGAAGTTATCAAATGAAGAGCGCCTCTATCACCTCCCTTGCACTACACAATCCTCCTGAATACTGTAGGTGTATTTCTGGTGATTTGCATGAACTCCCAAAACTAATGTAAAGAACAGAGAAACAAGTCTAGGGTTGCATGAGAAGGCTTTCACATCTTAAGTTGTGCTGTGTAGGTCTATTTAATACACACTCTGGTCCTATTTGATTTTGACTTTTAATACTCAAAATGAAATATATATGTGAGCTCACAGTGACATTAAAGATGCATAAAGTTCAGTAATACAGCAGTAATTCTGCACGGCTTGTTGTCAATAACAGAAATCTGATGTCTCACCATGGGTCTACTTAGTGCTCATAAATCAGGATGGCAGTCAATCAAAATGTCCAATTAAATACTCACCCTCACAGTTTGTTTGCAAAAGACCAGTAGAACTACAACATAACCTAAAGGAAAAATTCCCCAAACATTTTCACTTAACACTTACTGTACTTCTGCTTGGAAAAGTTTTGAATTATTGTAACATTAATACAAGTTTAGATTTGTCTTACCTAACTGACCATAGATGACTAGATGTGAGAACATGTGTCCTGGCTGCAAATAAATATTGAGTTTTGGTTTGTTCTGACTTTCAGAATTTTTATCTTACAGGGAAAATTTTATGTCCATTTTATGCAATACTGTTTCTTGCATTTACCATTAGTCTATGATCACACAGTAACTGGTATAATGTATATGACTTGGTCATATGTTAAGTTTCAAGTAGTATTGGCTGATGAGGGCTTCCAAAATGCATGCTTTAATCACAGTGAAAAAAAGATTGATGTAATATACTGTAGCTTTTCTTTACAGTAAGTATAAAATAACATTTTTCTGAAGTTTGTTATTGTAGGGCTCAGGGCTAACACATAGAAACTGATAGCTTCTCAGTCTCACATTCTGTAACCACCACACTAATGTGCTGCACTGTCGACTCACAGCAAGAAGGATGACGACCTATTCAGGACCTGTCCCCTAAGACAGCTGGCGCCTACTCCGGCTGTCTTAGGGGACAGCTTTTTTGTTGTTGTTGTTTCTGTTTCAGCTTTAAAAAAGTGAGAATTATCAGCATCTTTATCTATTTTTATCTAAAATGCACCTATAATAACTCAGGCATTAAATGGGATGGAAAATAGCAGGAATTTCATTTAATGTGTGATTTTATGTCACAAACAACCATGAATCGTTTAGATAAAACAAATAGATTTTCAGAAAAGGTGTGACTTTGTTGTGGCAATTGATAAGTGTCAAGATAAAAAAAGTCTGTCTCAAGTTTGTTTGAGTCAGTATACAACCTTCATTAAAACTACATTTTAACTGACTTGTTGGGGGTGTTGTACAAATTAATTCCCTTTGTGTTTGCTACAGGACAGCCTTAATAATTCTACAGTGTAGTAAGTCAAAAACATCCTGGTTTGTTTAAGTACTGATCACACAACATACAAAATCAAGAATCAGCGTATCAAGAAACCAACAGCACACACATGAATTAGACCATATCACAAATGGATTAAAAAAAAATAGTTGCCTGAATTGAAGACCTTCTATTCTCGCAGCACCCAACAGTGATCATCAGCTCAACAAAGTGCCTGACAACTCATCCCCTACTGGTGGCAGTTTTCTGATACATCATTTCTGCTGCTGCTTGTTTGTTTGCTTACTCAAGCAGTGGCCTGACATTCTGCTAAAAAGCTGACAAAGAGCCCTCAAGGGAGGATAAAAAATAAAAATGTCATCACATATTTAGACCTTATCTGCATTGTCTTCAGAGTGAGAGTAAGGGACGATACACCAAAATCCATGTTCCACACTCCAGAATGTTATCAATCACTAACAATAAAAAATGATCCACACTGAATTTTACCTATAAAAAGGTGCATGTTATCAGCGTTAATAGCATCTTCAAACAACTTGCAGATGCTAGTTATAGTTTTGCTTGGTATTTTTCACCTGGTGGTCTGTGCCCCTGCACCAAGTCCCACAGTCTGAGAACCACTGCTCTAAGGCATAAAAGTAGATTTATCAAGAGCGGGAGAGAATACGAAGTGAAACAAAGCAGAAGAAATTTCAGATTTTGAAAAAAACCTGATGTGAGCTCACTATTCAACCACTTGAAATTGTAAATAAATAAACAAATAAATAAAATACTTATTTAGGAAAAAGAGACAGGGCATTCACTGTAGTCCAGTATACATTAACATTCCAAAACTTTAGAGAGAGAAAAAGTCCTGCAAAAATGCATCCACATGGAGATGGAGAGAGACGAAAATGATGTCTATATAATAAAATATACCTAAAATACTAGATCAGTTCATATCTTGATTTTTATGTACTGCCTGAATATTTGGACCTGCTGGACATGCTTTTTGTAGTATTCTTTATTGAACCATGCATGCTAATAAAACCTATTTCAGCTGAGTTTCATTTAATTGAAATTACTTGAATTGAATTGAATTGAATTGAATTTAATTGAATTGAATTGAATTGAACAGGAGAATGAAAGAAATGAAAGAGTGAGGCATCATCTTTCAGTGGAATTAATCGAGAGGAAAAGGAATTTCAGAGCAGCACATGAGCCGCTGGGATGTGGTGAAAAGCAGCATGACGTCTGATAAATCCAGCAGGGCTTGGCAGTTTTAAGAAGCACAGGCTGATGGGCTCCACTTATTTTCCTGCCAAGCTGTTGTTCTGCATTGTTGTTGTTCTACATTGGTGTAGAACAACTTGACAAAATAGCTACATACAGAGCATGTAAATCTGTATCTGTTATGAAGTTGCTTTCAGAAGAAGCAGTAAGTTTACAGTCAAATCCCTTCAAATTTCGCTTCTCGCTTTCAGTATTTTGCTACAGTATAGTGCAGCTAATGGTCAGTAGCCATATGTGAGTGAGGTGCTGTTAATAAATTAGCAACATCAACAATGCATTAGTTTCTTTTATCGGCAGGAACATTTTTCAAGGAACAAAAAGCTTCCTTCAAACTGCTTTTATTTTTGTTTCCACCGGAGTCTAAAAACCAAAAAGATTAGGCAAATTAGTCTGCTGACATTGCAACAGCTGTTTTTTACACATGGGATATTATAAAAACTTAGCAACCAATTCACATCTGGACTGTCTCTGTCTTTCTTCTTCGCTTGCTGTCTGCATCAGAGCTGCTGGTAGGCGAGTCTGTCTCAGAGAGCAGATCAGCCACAGTAGACAGGATGAAGCTTGCTTATAGAGCCTGTTACATTCGCACAAATACTGGCAATATGGCACCTTCCCAAAGTAGCAACCTCTGGGACACAAAAATGAAACCATTGTAATAGTGCAAAAGGGGGAAAAAATGCAGTTCTGTGAGTGTCCTTTGTGAGGCAGGCCCTGTAGACTTCCATTGTTAAATGCCCAACCTTCTGCAGGTAAGTGCAGTTTGTCTAATATTTTATCTCTGCTACTTAGCGCTAGTGTTTATTTATTTATTTTTTTTAGAATGTAACCACTGTGAAAAAATGAGGCCACTCTCTCTCTTTTCATTGATCATGTAGCTCATTGGGCTACCACTGCTGTATCTCTCTCTCTTTCTCCCTGTCTTGCTCATTGACTTGGGCATAAGGGCCAAGTTTGAGTGTTGTGATTTCAAACAGTATCCAACAGTTTGTGTTGGTATACTTTGACTTTTACCAGCTAGATGACTGTGAGCTGACTAACTGAAATGGTGCCAACTACTTAAGCAATCAGAACTGCTGCAAGCCAAACCCCCAGGTTTTTTTTTAACTTTCAGAAAGTACTATACTTTTAAACAAGGACTTTCTCAGGGGGTAATATAATTCCCTTGGAACTCAATTTAGACCTTGATACCCATGGCAGAGAAGCAATAAGTCCCTACCAAAGTTTCTTAATTTCTGGGAAAAGTTTGTGTGGTGGAAATGTAGATTATACTTTTTATTTATTCTTATGACTTAGCCTCAAGCAAATCAGTTTCCTCATAAGAAAAAAGGGAATTCAATACAATTAACTTCAAAAATGAGTGAGTGCAGAATTTTTAATCTGCTTGCATCTGTAGATAATACACTTTTTTTGAACACCAAGTCAGTCAATCATGAAAGTGTTTTTTTAGCCCAATTTAACCTACCAAAGCTTTGCAAGGCTGTTCTAATGGTGTTTTGGCTACAAAAAAAACAAACAAAATTTTAAAACATCTACAAACCAATTCATTGTCTCCCCACATCTTTGTCTGGACTGTGGCAATGAAGTAATGAGAAAATAAGTTAAACAGCCAACAATTACAATTGTCATCAATGATGAGCTCCTTATGTATAATCTGAACACAAATGTGAATGTAATACATTAACTGCATGTATGGTTTCACTAAGAAAAGGCTGGTGGTGCAGTGGTTAGCACTGTTGCCTCACAGGAAGAGGGGCTAAGTTTAAATCGAGCAGCCAGCTAGCTCTAGGCCCCTCTGTGTGGAGTTTGCATGTGCTCCCCATGCTTGCGTGGGTTCTCTCCTGAATGTGAGCGTGAATGGTTGTCTCTCTGTGCTGGCTTTTTGACAGACTGGCAACCTGTCCAGGGTGTACCCTGCTTTTTGCCCTGTGACAGCTGGGATAGGCTCCAGCGTCCCCCACGACCCTGAATTGGAAAAGTAGAAGAAAATGACTGAATAAGAAAGGGCTTCAGTTAAAGTTCTCTGTGGATTAGTTAACAGTGTCTCTAACTTTCCTAACAAGAAAATGTGATTAAAAATATGTACTCTAATGTTTTTTCTTAACTATATACACTTTTTTGAACACCATTTACACATAAATAGGGTCATCCCACATATGCTTCTTTGCCCATCTATAGCTAAAAGAATTTAGTGATGTGTTCCCTGCTTTGTTGATGATTTGTTTTGAATCTACATTCGAAGCATAGCTCTAGACAAATTTGTGGGACATCCTGGATAATAACAATTTGATGTGTCCACTTTGCCTGAAACTTTTTGGAGCAGTAAAATATAGCTTCATCAGTGTAGGCTGCCTTACCTGGATCACCAGCTCGGAACCCAAAATGTTCTCAAAAAGAGTTATAACAAGGAAATCGCATGTTTAATATAGTAATTTTTAAAGGAATGCTATACTAAAGTTAGGAACTCTATTCCCAATAAAGACTGATAATTTTGATCAGCATCTCATTTCCTTTGTAAAGACAACAAAAATGGTCACGAACAGTCACAGTTGGTCTTGTTTTTCTCCTTCAAAAAGTGGACTACAATTCCTTTCAGCTCTTTCTAAGAAACTAGCTAAGAATGGATGAAATGAAAGACATTTATAGTTCCTTACCAGAGTGCCACTCTGACGGGTGAGTGAACCAATGGGCAGATCCAATCTCATTAGGCTGGGACTGAAAAACAGCTCCTGTCAAAATGTTAGTGCCTCCTGTGGCAAAGATAAAAGCTAGATATGTCACACAGGCATACAGGTTAAACTGCTGCCTGATATGGCCCCACCATCTACCAGGACTTAAGGAATTAATCTCTTTTATGACATTTCCCAATCCCTGCATTGGTCCAGGTTTATTGCAAGGTACATGGCACATAGCTATAACAAATGAAATTCTTCTTCCACCCTATGCTTGCAATATATTATCTCATATTATGTCTTGTATCAAGCTTTAAATTCAGTTTAACACTTAAACATAAATTTCCAATCAAATGTGTTGAGTACAGCTATCAGTTCTAGCTACACATCTAATTAAAAGATGATGAACACCAGTAGGCACAACAGTGATTTACAAGGTGATTAATATAGTTACAAAGGAATACATAGTGTGAAGTACAAGAGGTCAATAACATAAAAGCTAACAAGGTACAGTACAATCATGTTCAGTATTAACATCCTAGCCACTGTCCAGTGTACATTACATTCACATTGGATGATTTTATAACTGATGATTTATGTTCAATAGCAACATTCAGTGCTAATGTAGGAAATCCATTCAGATGGTCAGGATTGCATGTAGATTGGAATGATCACCTTTCATGTCCTTCACAACCAGTGCATTAATGCAGGGAGTTCAGAATGAGGACAGCAGTGTATAAGTACTATTTACTGTGTACAAAACAGCCCTTGTGCTAAATGGACCATAGGGGTATTTTCACTTGGTGGCTTGGCCAGTTGTATAATTGCAGGATGGATATATGCCATACTCTCTCTGCATTTGACTGTGAGCCATGGTTTACCACTTGAGGGCTATTTTTTTTGGTTGAACTTCTGCTTCTGTTGTTGTAAAAATGATTTATTTCAAAAATTTGGAACGACTCCTCTTAAAGCTGTATTTAAAAGGTTACAGAGGACAAGGCAAGGGAGAGGAGTATAACCCAATTGATGAAGCTGTAGTTTATAAGAAGTAGTAAGACTGGCAGTTGTAAGAATGGCACAGCAATGCTGGAACCTCAGTTAAAGAAGATTTGTGATCACTCTGTGGTAAGTGTTTAGCAAAGGTGCTTGCCAATAGCTTGCAGAAATAACACTGCCAAATTCTTATTCATAGAGATGTGTACAGATTTATATGACAAATGTATTTCACTTCAGATTAGCTGGATTGGTAAAAGAGAAAGCTAGCAAGGCAGTATATTAAAACCAAAGCCCCCTTTTTGCTGTGAGGTACATTGTTGTGATACCCTTTCATAAGTATTGAAGTATAAACAAAATGAATGTGACAAGTGTTTTATGTCTAGTTTGCCTGTTTTATGGCTACATAAGAGCAAGTAAGAGTTATACATGTTTATGGGCATTTGTATGGGCCATTTCAAGTGCATTCAAGAAAAACAAATCTTACTTACTTACTTACTTACTTATTTATTTATTTATTTAAAAAGGTTATGGCATCACAACATGCCACCCTGCTGATCTGCCATAATGACTTTGGTTTGCTTAGGGTTCTCACTTATTTGTTTAAAGAGGTCTGACAAAGGTAGTAACACTACCTCAGGAGATGTACAAAAACATTACATGCTTCAGGTGTCACTGTGTTTACCTGAATGATTGCCATTTCACGCTCTCAAACATTAGAGAAATGACAAATTTTCACAACAGGAATCTTATCAAACTGGTACCAGTCCCATTCTAGGCCCTAAATATGAATAAATAAAGCCTTTTTAATTCAAAAGTCAATGCATCAAACCAATCTTTGAATTCTTCTGAAATCACAAGAGCTCATATGCCCACTGTTCTCATGAGCAATGCTCTTGTGTTTCCTAAGAAAAATAGAAGATCTTTGAACAGAATGTTTCGGAAAACATGTGTGCCTTTGTACGTGCCTGTTCCAAATATCAAGAAGTGCCCCTTAGGTTAATATGGAGATGAGATCAAAGCTGACCAAGAGCCATTCACACACAGAGGCCACTGACAATGGACCTCCTTCAGCACCTGTCCTGAGGCCAGAGCTTGGCTGACATTTAAAGGGAAGGACCTGGATTCCTTTTTCCTTTCTTTTTTCATAGCTCTGCAAGAAGTCCACTTGGCAGACACAACTCTCAGATTAGCTCTCACTTGGTTTATGTCTCCTGTGTCACATGGCTCCCAGCGCTTTGCAGACTTGAACTATATCACTTTGTGCTTACTGTGTGTAAAGTGAGCGTATGCATACATGTTACAGCAAGACAATCAAACTATACCCGTGAATGTGTACATACAACGTATGTACATTCCTTGACTTCAGGTCATGCTGAAAGCAATTTCAGATGATTGTGAAAACACCCACCCGCTTCATTCATGACAAATAAAAAGGTGGAGGTGGGTAGAGATGACCTCAGCCTACCTCTGCTCCTATTGAGAGCTGAGAACCATTGTGGTGAACGGATGAGAGCTGAGTAGAAGGAGCCAAGTGGGAGTAGAGAAGTGGAGAGAAATGGGACCACGAGGTGGGGAGGGTGTATGTGTGGCTGGTGTGGGGATGAAAATTGATTTATTGCGGCGCTGATGAGGAGCGGCATGCCAGGAGACAGTGGGTGCTCTCCAAGCCCTTGCTGCGGCAACATAAAACGAAACAGGGGCCCTCCCATCCGTTATAATTGCTGCAGAGATCTCAGCAAAGGCTTGAGGTCTGTGTGTAGAAATTTATGCAACCCTGACTGTTGATGCCCAGCCTGTTATTTATAATCTCCATGTCTAGATGCCGCAAGTAGAGATATAAAGCATGCTCTTTGCTTGGCATTATTGGCAGCTTCAACTTAGAGTGTAAACACTAGCTCCTCCCATACATAGATCAAAGAATACTGTAAACATAAACACATAAACAGTCATGGGTGATACGCATCAGTTTATTTATCAAGCCATCCTGGAGCAAAAAGTTCCAAATATCTCAAAGAAAAATAAACACCCGCAATCTGGTCAACTGCCTAAAACCAGAGAAAAAAATAAGTGAGATTTTGTAATTACAGTTGAAGGCATTTGGTACTGGTCCAGTGTAAAAGCCTTAGCCATTTGAGTTCAAGTCAATTACCAAGCTATAAATTATTTTGCCTCATGCCTGTTGTGGGAATAATTCTTTAAAATGAAGGCTGGCAGCCACTGCTCAAGTGCAGAAAAAGAAAATAGAAGGAATAACATGACATTTCAAGCTTTTCACTGAAACTTTTAACACTCATTTTTCACACATTTTATTTCAATCAAATAGAATATCACACAGTTTTATAGGGGTTTAAGAATTCATTTGTGCCTCATTTCTGTGAGACACAGTGCTAATCTTAAGATAAATGCACATTAGTGCATGGTTGGTAAATATGAATACCTAATACACAAATAACATAAAATGATCCAGCAGCTCTTGGCTAGTGGTGACTGTCTGTAGTGCGCATGTTTAAGTACCATATAAACAATCTTCAGTTTTACACTGGAAATTTTTATGGTGCCCCAAGCTTTGACAACAGAGGAATTTACTTGAGCATCTCAAAGAGCTTTGGAGCATGCTGCAGTGGTTTAAAGCGGACACAGCATGAGGGAGGAGGATGCGGGAGGGGAGTTAGCCAATACTGCTGACAAAGGTGCTGGTAAGCTTGTTTGTCTCTCTTTCTGTATGTATGTGTGTGTGTGTGTGTGTGAGATCTGCCTACACATGTGGACGTCTAACTGGAACTGACTAACACAGACTGTGAATTCAGCACTGTGAGAGGCTGTTTTTCTTTCTTCACATTCAAATGCCACTTCCTGTAATCATGGGCAATCTTCCATCAAAATTTGTCAAACAAATGAAGGCAAACCCATTAATAGTCTGTGCTGGTGCCTTCGCCGCACCATCACTAATGACATCTTGAATGACAATTATGAATAGCATACTGTGATGAAAAGCACAGAAAAAAGCTGACTGATCTGAGGTGAACACGTGCGTCAGTGCATGCTCATTTAAGCGAGGTCAGCAGTCAATCCTGTGCCTCTTTAAATGGCTCACTGAAAGTATCTCCAGCACTGCAATCAAAAATCTTAAAATGTCCATCACATTTCTTTAAAAGTGGCTGATTAATTGATGTCATTCAGTAGAAAATAATCAGAAGCTATTGTTAATAAAAGTCCCAAAGTGGGCTTTAAAGTGAGCCTTCTTTCCTAATTTTGTGGAAGCAGAAGCACATGATTAACAAATATCAGATAAAGAATGAGGTCTCCGTAGTGCAGATGTTCACACATTTGCCTTACAAGTGAAAGATCCCTGATCTGAGACCATGTGGAGAGCTCCCCCCACCACCACGGGAGGGCTGCATCATGCAGGGCATCCATTGTAAAAATCTGTGCCAAGTTACAGATGCAGAGTCATCTGCTGTGATGACCCCTGGGGAAATACGAGGGAACAGCTGGAGGTACATTCCTTAGTAAAATAATGAACAAGATTACCAGCAAGTGAACACTGATGTAAACAATGAAGTCTCCAAAATATTACAAAGTTTGGTCTTCAAATATTAAGACAAGGATATATTTGTTAGACACTGAGAATGTAAACAGTTTTGGACACACGTCTACAAAATCTTGTTTATTTACAAGAAAACTTCATTGGGAACCTGTAATTTTTCAAGCAAAAATCAAAGAAAGAAATGCATACTTTTTTCAAATAGCCTAACAGGATTTGATTGTCTGTTGTGACAGTATGGCAAAATATTTTTAGGGGGTTTGCACTGTTTGAAAAGAAGTCATTTGAAAATCATAACATTTGCTTTTAGAAGTTGTGATCTACAATTTTCATATTTGTATCACCTTTTGAAGATAATTGATGCCTCTCTGCAGTTATTGAATATTACATTGGTGAGTTTGTCATACAGAATAGATTCTACTTTTTCAACAAAAAAAATGCAAGGACCGATGGTTTTGAAAAAAGCATGGACTTGCAGAACAGAACAACTGGAGTCAGACTTCAGCAACCATGGCTAACATCACATGAATTATGATTATCCACATCAAGCTATTCTCTAAATAATTGATGCTGCTATACCTGCTCATCGTCCAACTCCAACATGAAATTAATTTCCAGGCCAAGATGGGGAAAACAAACAAACAAACCAGAAGAAAAAAGTACATGGGTGGAGAAAATATTTAAAAGGAAAGGAGCCAAGGCTGCTCAGATCTCTGCTGCAGAGCAATTCCAGAACTGCCTGTGATGGCTGAGACTCAGAGGAACAGCAAACCCAGGAGGCCTGCAGCAGCACACAGTGATAGGAATGTAAAATGAGTTGAAGAGCTACCTCAATGAGATCTTATGAAAAACAAGCAGAAGCTCTTGGGGGGGTCCATGTTTCATCAGGGCAGATTTAACCTCTGCTTAACCTCTGTTGGCAAAAACCACAAACCAGATGAGACGCATGAAGATTGCAACATTACCAAAGTCTCAAGGCAGCCATCTAACACAAGAGTCAAAAGTCATTTTGGTTGTAGGAGGCAAAGCAACAGTGTCTGAGGCTCAAGCTGGTAATTAACCTCAAAGCTGTGTGAAAACAGGACAAAAATCCTGCCAGGCTTTAATCTGCTTGTCTGCGGTCGGTAAATAAGAAGCCCTGGGTATACTGCTTTATTGAAACACTCTCACAGGTTGGCCTGCCAGGTAGTGGGGCATTAATATTGGCTCCAGCGAGAAGCTGTCAGGATTTATTAGTCAGTATCACTGGTACTCAGCCAGCAGGTGTCAGCTCTGGCAGAGAAGGAGAGAGCGAGATAGATTCACAGATAGTAAGAAAGCGAGAGAGAAAGTGAGCAGACAGTAACACAGAGACAGGCAAAAGACTGGAAAACAGAAAGCGGACTTTTCGCTGCCCCTCTGATCTTGTTGTTCTACAACAATAATTTAAAACTTTGTAAACAAAAACAAAAAGAACAAAACTATGTAAGCAATACATACTGCATTTCAATTAGTCTTTTGTGCATTATAATATTGCTCAAGTCTTAATTAAATGTTAAAGGAAAAGCATTTAGATGCTTATGCTAAGAGATATTCACTACTCATTTACACAATAATGCTGAGAAGCTCTTCTATCTATGCTACAGTAAAGTATTGCTACAGTCTTGCACTGCATATGCACTTTGATTTATGTTTAGGCCTTCAAAAGTTGGATTAACTGTTTACCGTTTTGCTCCTCTTCGGATTACCTTAACATCACCAAGCACTCCAGAAGGGGGGCATTTTCCTCTGTTGCTAGGCAACAGGCACAGTCTAAGTACCCTGCCAAGGAATACACAGCCAAGCAGTTAATGAGGATACAAAGGACTCAACGTGAAATGCTTGACGTTGCAATAGACAAGAATCAGTGCTTGTGATTTGGAATGGATTGAGAATGCTTGTAACTCTAAATGAGACATTACTGGAAAACACAATTCATACATTGCATCCTATAGCATATAAGCTTCATGTCTAGATATGGGTCTTTTAGATTAATGTTTCCATCTAGTGACAAGTCCCTGAGGCAAAGTAGGCTATAGGCACAGTATGTCTTGAAGAGATAACAGTCAGAGGGATTGGCATTGAAATGAAACAGAATGCACTGTAATTGTGATAAGCCACAGTTGCATACAGTAAATACATACTGGAACAAGACTTCAGGATACAAATTGGCACATGAACTGCAACTACAATTATTTTCATTATCAATTAACTTTGTTTTTCTTTATTTTTTTTTTTAAAAAAGCAAATATACTAATTGTATATTCTATTGTTTTTTTTGTGAAATGTGTCTGAATATCCTATGAGTTAAATATTTATTACCTGAAAAACATTATAAAAGATACAATAAATAATGAAATTAACTGCAGCTCTGAATGATTTATTCATTTAGCTGCACCATTGGTCATAAAATGGTAAAGTCTCCACCAAGAATAATTCCTTTTCTTGCTATTTTAAAAATCCAGACCTATAATGAATTGCAGATTAACCTAGCCCCCCGCATGTCTTTGAACTGTGGGAGGAAGCTGGAGTACCCAGAAAGACCCCATGCAGGCATAAGGAGAACATGCAGGCTCCACACGGAGGGGCCCCAGCTGGCCAGCTGATTTGATCCAGGTACCTTCTTGCTGTGCAGTGGCAGTGCTAACCACCACACCACCATGCTGCCTCTTTATGTATTAGGACATAATAAAAAAACCATCGGATTCTTACCTGGTTCCAAAATTATTTAAATGCAACCTCAGATGAACAACACATGACATATTATACCATGTGATTATTTATTTACCAAAAACTACACCAAAATGCAATAGTGTCTAAAAAGTACATCTTTACTGTTTACATAGGGATTAGGAGTGTAAGTAGCAGCCAGGTGCTGCTAATCAAATGCATTAGACTAACTGATTATCAGCCAGTGTGACCACCTTTATAAAAGCAGATGTTCTGGCAGTTTGCTGGTCTGGAGAATTCAGGTGTATGTTAATACATTGCCAAGGTAAAAAGACATCAGCAATGATCTTAGATAAGCATCTGTTGCTGTCAATCAATCTGGGAAGGGTTATAAGGCCATTCCCAAACAATTTGGAGTCCATCATTTTACAGTGGGAAAGATTATTCATAAATGGAAAACACCTAAGAGAGTTGCCAATCTTCCCAGGAATGGAATTCGCAGATAAATTCCCCAATGCTCAGAGAAACTGCAAAAAAAGAAATACAAAAAGTGCCGCATCTCAGAGTCTGCAGATCTCTGTTAGCATGATAAATGTTAAAGTTCATGAGAGCACAATTAGAAAAACACTGACCAGGTACAGCCTGTTTTGTAGGGTCGATAGGAGAAAACCTCTTTTCTATACTGCATAAAGAACTTCATCAAAAAACTAACCGTGGTGTGTTGAAAATGAAATACTTATTACATACCTGCGCGCTCAAGAGAGTAACCTTGAATATGGAAAATCAGAGGTGAGAAAGAGGTAAAAAGGAAACTTAGCTTTTATTAGGAAAATATCAGTAACTAACTATGTAGCAGACTGGTGTCTCTCTTAAGAGGAGGGGTAATGCTGTCTCTTTAATTGGTCTAACATAAATTGAGTAGACTCGTGACACTACTCCACACTACTCTGTATCATGAACTTTTTACCCAGGCCTGTAAGAAGTCCAGGAACCTGTTATATTGCAGGGAAGAGCTTTTCCATTAATCTCTCTCCTCTGAGCCACCATTTTTTTTTCCAAGGTTGAATGTCCACCTTCAGCCTTAAAAGGCTTGAGTTTTAAATCACCTGCAAACCATGGAGTTCATGAATTTACACCCCTCAGTTTACTTACAAAACCAAACTTCAAACTCTTATCCAGCATAGCTCATTGATAATTAGAGTCTAATATGTGACTTACAAAATCAGTCCAGCCAGGGCAGCACAACTATATGGGAAAGACACATTTAGCTTTATAGTGACCTCACAGTAATGCAGCACAATTGCAGTCAATAACAAGCACCAAGGATTCAGTGAAAGATCTAATTTCCAAAACCTGCAGTAACATGACTGCCTTGTGGTGGGCTAGCACAGTGTTCACAGATTTAAACTTTTACAACATGTATCTGGGAGGCTAATTATTATGCCGCTACATTACAGGCATTATGTTTTATGGTTCTCCATCCTTCCATCCTTGACAAACTTGTTACCATTACCATTACAGGAACTGACCTATTTGACGTATGTTTATCAAACTTTGCCTGGGTAATGCCTATGATGGGTAGAAGATCTGATAACATGTATGTGTGGGGGTCAAAGGTCAAGATCATACAGAGTCAATAATGAAATTCTTGTTAACATTGTAGAAGCTTACTGAGCTACTTGAACATAGTCTAATTTTGCATACTTAATTACTACAGTAGGATGAGTAGAAGAACTGGTAACATTTTTGAGGATGTTGGGTCAAATTTCAAGGTCACAACTGCTGCTGGAGGCCATTGAAGAAAACATTTCAAAAAAGCAGAAATATCACAAATATTGGACTTCAGACCAGAGAAAATCTGATCTGTGCACCTAATTAGTCAAAATTTGAGATTTTTGGTTTCAGCTACTGTGCCTCAATGAGCAGTGGGTATCTATATCTATGACTCTTATGATTAGGCATGAAGGAGCGGATATTAAAGACCCAAATGTTTTGCCCAGTCGTACTGAATGGAGATTTCACCTCAGAGGACCCTGAGGACAAACATCACTGAAGAGGCATGAGATTAGTTTTCTTTTCTTTCTTTTTTTTTTTTTTTTTATGGTGGGTCATCAGACGATGTGATGTGGATGAAAATCTATAAGCTGATTTAACAGCTTACAGATATGGACCGAAGATGTTAACTTGTGATTTGATGCACTGAAAACTAAGCTTAGTTTGATTTTGCTGTCCTTGATATGAAGGTTTTTTGTTAAAGTGTTTTTCTTTTTAGTGAAAAATAGCACATTGTGTGAAGTGTGTTTGCTCTTTTGCAGTCTGAAATCCAGGTTTTAAATTGGCATCACTGATTCTCAGAACCAAGCCTACTACTGAATGTAACTAAACAATACTTTAAAATCAAAGAGAAGAAGTTGGCTGATTTAAATTCAGGATATTGCCAATCTTTATGAAGGGATGTCTTCATATGAATATGCATAAACTGTAAAGCAAGCAACAAGATTCTGGAAACTTCACATTTGTTTTTAGTCTGTTTATAGTCATGTTTATGGTGGCTTTATAGATGCATGCAGTCAAACAATAATCTCAAAATCTGTTACTGTCTGATGACTGGATAGATTTTAAAAATATACCTTTAATTAATCTGCATTCATTGACTTGACCAAGATGCACAAAAAAATGTATATAACACAGTTTACTTATGTTTGAACAGAAAAGAGGAGTATCCATCAAAACACATGTAACATTTGCGTAACTTTTGAAATTTTTATTCCAAATATCACTTTAGACTTTAGACGCAAAATGTATGGGAGTAAGAAACACTGATACTTTGAGATTATACGGATTGTAAAATATGTTTTCATGCTTTGGTTTAACACCCCACTGGCAGTTGTCTTTTAGAAGTTGCTGATTTTATTTGTTATATAGTTATTAAACTGTTTATGCGGTCACTCAATTACTGGAGGGTAGGATAAAGATAATCAAATTTCAGACTAAAGCAGAACAAAATACAAACATTTGGCTCTTTGCCGGTAGGGAGGGAGAGAGGTGTATCCAGTTTCCATTCCCATTCACTGAGCGACTACACTGCAGCACAAAGAAGGTGGCAAAGGTGCACAGAGGTTGAGAAGCAGAGCAGAAAGAAATATTGGAGCTAAACATTGTCTGTACCTGTATAAAATGTTTTTGTGCATGCTTACAAAACAATAAAGAGCCTTCGGAATATATGACTGATACCTTTGTCTGACAATGAAGCCACATTGCATGTGTCCATTTTCACAAGCCCAAATCAACTGGCAGTCAGAAAGCTGAATGGGAGAAATATACGTGCAATAAAATTTGCAAGTCAATTGCAGGAGTTTTTGAAGCAAAGGAAGTGTTTGATCTGGAGGGGGGGCGTTATGATCCTGAGCTTTACTTTATATTATTTGTGTTTGAGTGTGAATGTTCTTTCTATTTCTCTAATCAGACTATTGCCATTCACCTGTTCAGTGTGTTTTTTTTCCAGCATGCTGCATTGCAGGCAGCAGCTGGTAATTGGTCTGGAGACCAGCGCATATTTTAAAATGGCACCTGCCTGTGCCAGTTTTACTTAACCTTCTTCACTCCATACTAGACCATGCTGTGCTAAGCTGTGATGTGATTACCATTTTAGAGTTAATAGACTAATCATCTATAATGTAAATATTCTCCAAAAGAGCAGTCCAGGGAGCTGTAGGGCCAGGTTTCATAATATAATATATGAATAACGCACAAAGTTTTTTTGTATATTAATCATTTTTCACTTTTTGCATTTCATGCCTTGGACAATTCTCCAATACTGGCCCTAACCTACAGACCCTAACCTTCTCATGTGCCATTTAAAGTAGTGAAATGAAACTGGAAAAGATTAAGCTGTATGAACATGCCACACAAAGTATGCTTGAGATGGCATGTTAGTTATATCCAAGTCCCTAATATCACAGAGCAAGGGGTGAGTTTTTTCTTTTTTTAAAATCTATTTAATATGCATTACATTACTGATATTAACCAACCTTTGGCAGTACTGCAGTACTAACACCAAGGTTCATTTTCTTTCATGTCAAATATTCTATAAAGTCCCTTACAAAAATGACAGGAGGCAGTTCGTTACATGCATGTTCTCCTTGAAAGAGGATTATGTGAATTGCACTGACAATATCAACTATAAAAGCAAGGTAGACAGAGTATTTCATAGAAATTATGTAAAATACTAGTCACAGCACAGCAAAAACTCTGGGCTGTCAAAATTCCATTAGAGCATTTAGATCTTTCCTTATTCTACTTCCTGACATAAAACCGTATATGTCATTCTCTGAATATATACACAACCCAAGTTAAACCAATTCATAATCCCCAATTGCACATTCAGAGGCTCAAGTCTGCATTTGTATTTATGCACACCCATAGAACTACACTAAATTACAGAATTATGTTTTATAAAGTATGTACAAAGAAACCTTAGTTTAAAATAGCAGTTGTTTTTCCACAGTATACAAGCTGCATCTCTTTAACAGAAATGTATATGCTATAAGGACAAAAGTATTGGGTCACCTCTTAATCATTAAATTGAGGCTTTTCATTTAGTTCCATTGTTACAGGTGTGTATGATCATGCACCTAACTGTGCAATCTGCCTTTACAAACATTTATGAAAGAATAGGTCATTCTAAAGAGCTCACTGAAATTGAGTGAAGTGCTGTAATATGAAGCCACTGTTGCAGAAAGTCAGTTCATAAAATTTCTTCTTTCCTAGATATTCCACGATCAACTGTAAGTGGTATTATTACAAAGTAGAAGGAACAACAGCATCTTAGCCATGACGTGACAGACCATGTAAGTTACAGAGCAGGGTCACCAAGTGCTGAGGCATCCAGTGCTCAAAAGTAACCAATGCTGTTTTGAGCCAGTAACTGCAGAGTTCCAAATCTCTGCTGGCATTAAGATCAGCGCAAAAACTATGAGCTGGGAGCTTCATGGCATGGGTTTCCATGGCCAAGCAGATGCAAATAAGCTTTGCATCACCAAGCACAATGCCAAGCATCTGACGGAGTGGCTTAAAGGATGCTGTCACTGAACTTTGAAGCAGTGGAAATGTGTTCAATGAAGTGCTGAATCACACTTCTTTACCTGGCAGCCTGATGGACAAGTCTGGGTCTGGCAGGTGCCAGTCAGGAGTTACTTGCCTGTCTGCATTGTACCAACTGTTGGAAAAATAAATAATTCATTAGTTCACCCACTGCAGATGTTGGTTTGCCTAAAATGGTGAAAGGGGCAATACAGTAACTTTTTATATCACTAACATTTATTGGGGCCTAAAACTAATAGGTTTAATTCCTCCACTGTTCATTTTTAGTCATGCTGCTGCCTAAAAAACAGTGACTAAAACACAACTAAACTTTTAAATGTTACTGTATTAGCTTAATGAGCAGTCATGTCTACTGGCACAGTTAAATATAAACAGATACTCTAATGTCCCTGCTCCAGATGGTACCTATAAATAACTGTTGCCATAGTAGAGCCAAATTCAATTGATATTGTGCAGTGCCTTGGCATTCAGTAAGGAAAAACTGCCACAAATCCTTCTTGGAGTTGTATCAATTCAATCAGGATGGTGAGAGAAAAAACATGAGAGGGAGTGAATTCAAAAGTGATCACTTGGTCAACAACATATCAATCACTCAGCCTCAGATTACAAAGCAAAGTGCTATATTCTCTTTTTTGTTTGATGACCCCAATTTACCTCTGTCACCTCTCATCCCTGCTGACTCAAACCACACTAAAAGAAAGCAATGTGTTTCAGGTTTTTATTTTGTCAATCAGCACTTTTCTTTTGCTTGTGGGGGAAGCAGGGTACTGTTTACAGCTCTTCCATCTTGATATTCTATCCAGCACAGCAGGTTTGGAAGCACTACAGTGAGCACATTAGCGTGTGGTGCTGAAGAAACCACATGGTATCTTGTCTTTGCTGACAGACACAGAGAGCAGTGGAATACATGTTGGCCCATCTTTACTGGACACCTATCATCAAGAAGCTTTTTGTTAAATTATAAAAAATGTACAATACATTGCACCGCCTCTGGGTTCTAAAATTTTAACAGCACTCATTCCTTCTACAAAGACCAAAGCAATGAGATGGGTTGCTCTGAATATAGCTTTTCTTTAGTTATGGCTGCCCATTTGACAAGCCTGTTGTGTGGTGAAAAATCTTTTTTTTTCATCATTGTCAACAGTATCAGTGTCAACCACAACACACACACACACACACACACACACACACACACACACACCAGTTTTGGCCTTGTAAATATTACCTTGTGTGTATGTTTAAATTCTATAAGAAATTACTATGTTACTGCATTTACTTTAGAATTTCACCTTTGTTTAATGTGTTACTCTGTCATCAGTTAATATGTACATTTTGTGAACAGGTTTTTGGTTTTGATGTAATAAACTTTTGCAGTGGAGCTGGAGACTTTCTGTAATAAATTTAAAGCAGGATGTTTGAGTGAAGGTGTGTGTAGTGTCCTCCACTCTTTCGCACTTGGTTTGGGCTTCACTGGACAACATATTGGTGTCAAAGTTATGTTCACTTGTTATTTGTAGCTGTTATTAGTTGTTTTCTCACTTTGCCTCCTGTAACACGGTTGCAGCCTTCCATTTATGTCACCAGCCTGTTTCTTTTTGTTGCTGCAGGTGTATATCATCCCTAAGTAAAACCCTAAGTGATATTTACAAAAAATTCAGTGTGGAAATTTTTGCTTTTTTTCCAAGTAAATGCCACTGTACATTTTTTTCAGTGAAGAGCTGTGTCGACATTTCATTCTTTGTGCTTTGATGCAGTTGGCTAAATCAGAAATAGCACTGTCCATTTGGGATTACCATTAATCGTGTTAAATATGAACACAAGTGGAAAACACAGTAAATAATTCAAACTAAAACCTGTGAGATGCACTTAATGGAAAGAAAGTTGTGCAGAGCTTGTAGTCAGAAAAACTCAACAGGACAATGAAATGGCCGTCGGAAAGATTCAAGTGTACATACAGGCCCAAATAAGTTTCTAGGAGGTATACCCTGCAAAAAGCCCGATTTCAAATTTGTTATTTCACAATTTACGGGAAAGTTACGTGAGCAAAGACTTTTGGGAAAACTATTGTACGTGTTTGCAAAGGTGTCCAAACCCACTCAGTGTTACCAAATCTGAGACTTTCTCTCTAAATCTGATGACTCTACAAATCCTCTTGGCAACGGTTTTGTCAAACGCGATAGTGACCGATCTAGCGACTTTTTCAGGTATTTTGGACATTCTGACGTAAAAGCATGTATCGCTCTGCAGTTACTGTCTTGAATGCTGCCGGGAGTCCCCCCCATCCCAAAGCACTCACAGGTGGTCAGCATGACAGCAGCCTCATGTAGCAGGTGCAGTCAAAGCAGAGAGGAGACCCACACCTCTCCACATCCAGCAAATAAACTGCCCATGCGCAAAGCTGCCGCTGAGTCCTTACAGAGGCGTGCAGAGTGGGATGTAAATGTAAATATTTCTTCAAAGTTCATTTGTAGTTCTAAAAATATTTAGGGTGTTTTTTACTCACTTTTTGTGTCTCCCACGATGTTATTCCTCTCTCCTACAGCACCCATTACAGTTACATGGAAATGAACAGTTATGCAAATTATGCAATGACATCATTTAGCTACGTCTCGTCAATAGCTGCTTTCCTTACGGAGGAGTTTGCAAAACTGAAGCTATGTTGTTAACCATGGCACTTTAAAATCTGCCAAGAGCTCACAAACTGATCTGAGAGTCCAAAGAAACAGGAACTAAGAATGAGTGTTGCTTAGCTCAGCCCAACCTGTCTACAGGAGAAGTGAATTAAGCTATTGTTATGTGTATGAATATTATATACATACAATAATATGTATTACATGTACATTATATATATACATTATGACTATCATACCAATACAAGAAAGATAAAGCATAATTTATTCTTCATTTGGTCTACAAAGAATATAAATAATATAAAATATAAAAAGAAAAATATTAATTATAATAATAAATATAAACAGTGTAAGTGAGGAATATGTCCATCATCTGTGTGAATATCTATATGAACACATTAGCCGTACATGCTGTATGGACCCCTCAGATGACTTTTTTCTTTCCTCCAGAGTTCCAAAGCTGCTTATGTTTGGCCCTTAAAGTTTGAGAACTTTAAGATCATGATGGTGACCTGTCACTTGTACTATTTATTTATTTATTTATTTATTTATTTATTTATTTGACACCAAACTGAGCAAAAAGATTTACTGCCCTCTGCAGTTGGATTTTGGTGGATCTTGAACTGCATCAAGTCAGAACATTTTAGTTGCATATTTTTGGTGAATCACACTTGCTGATTCTATTCTATTCAAATTATCTTCCTTTTGGAAGACTGTGCTATTAAAAGGATTTCTCACTGAATCAAAGCATGTGTGTCAGCCACGTTATTGTTGAAACATACTTGGTTGATACAATAGTTAAAACAAAAGCCATAAAAACAATATCCTGTCAAATCAACCGAGTTACTTAATTCTGCAACCCATATAATGCAGAATACTAATTGTGTACATTATTCAAGGAGTTAAGTCTGCCATGTTCCCACAAGGAATCAATAC
This sequence comes from Etroplus canarensis, assembly GCA_015106775.1. NCBI lineage: Eukaryota > Metazoa > Chordata > Actinopteri > Cichliformes > Cichlidae > Etroplus > Etroplus canarensis. The sequence continues at coordinate 27,604 of VUQH01040242.1, forward strand.
AAAGTAATTAAGCCTCTATAAAGATCAGAAATCTCACAATTCTTCACTTAATGTATTTTCAAGATAATATTATAAGAGCAGTTAAGACATCTACTGCAATTGATGAACAGAAACTTGTGGCGTCTTCTCCCAGGCATGAAATGAAACATAAATCCATTTATGTAAACTGATCAATGTAAATTAACAAAGTCTAGTCAATTTGTCATTTTTAATTATGAATCAATCTGTAACTGGCAACCTCTCAGATTTAGCCTACAATGTCCTCCCTTTGGGCTTCTTATTATGATGAACTATCGAGTTTTTAGTAATTAATTATCAACTTGTGCTTTTGTAATGATAAAGATTCTTACTGCATCTTGATTTCTTTTCAGTGTCTAGTTTCTTTATTGTACTTGTTTGTTTTACGACAAAAAGAAACATTAAATAGTTAATACTGTAGTTGTAACAAGTGAAACAATCTAACAATACTTCGTTACATTGCTAGGTATAGATTTCATCTGTTATTTACCAATATGTTGCACTCAAAGTAGCTTACATAGGCTTAGGTGCTAACAGTTAAGTTGTTAATAATAATGTACTTTATATATTTGTTCACAGTTCAGTGTTATAATGTATACAACATAAAATATGTCTTATTTTTCCCTTTTCTCTAAAATTATGAGACTTGTAGAGTTGTGTAACAGTGTGCAACAACAACTTTAAAACAATATTATTCAAGCTAACAGATTTTTTAAAAAATCAGAAAATAAATTTTAAAAACATTTCAAGAAAAGGAGAAAAAACAGTTGTTGAGGGAGGGGGGGTGTTAATCAAAATAATAATAATAAAAAAAAATTTCAGAACATGAAGTTAGCTAAAATAGAGGGGATTTAACAGATGTTGATTCTGCCTGCCAAAATCCCTTGCTCTATTTTGCAAACAAAGACTATATGCTTTGCTTGGTTAACCTTAGTATCAAATGCTGATAATCTGTGAAATGGATTCCAGGCTTATGGTTGTTCACAGCAGCTCTGTGATGCACTGATATGGTTGTGTTTTAGTTGAGCGTGCTCTTATTGCTGCCTGTCTCTGTTCAGATACTGTAAACATTTCCCAAATCTCTCAAAGTACAGCTTTTCAAAGAGGGCACTCTACCATGCTATAGACTGTTCTGGGCTTTAAATACATGTCACCAAAATGACTTAACTGAGGTGGTTTGGAGGAGGGGGATGTCTGTAGCTGATGTGGTGTGCATTCATAAATACACCTAATGGCTTGTTTTATGAACAGCAGTGATTCATCCTTCTTTTTTCTGTTGTTTTCTTGAGACTGATTGGTTTTGAAAGATTGAGACGATAATGCTGTGAGATACAAATGAGGAGGCTGCAAAAAATCTCATTTGAAAAAGCAAGGAGAAGCGTAGCCTTGTAAACAAAATTCTATTTCACATTGTTAAAAGGTAATTTGTCTCCATTGTGCCTGGCAGAGCCTTCATAAATAAAACAGGAGTGCACACTGCAGGTGAGCACTCCTCATCTTTTTTTCTCCACTTTTTGTTTTGTTTGCTCCACTGCCTGCATGTAAATCAAACATATAAAGTAAAATTGTAGATGATAGTACAGCAAGCAGCTGTACTATATGGTGACATTTTGCATATAGTATTAATTTGCAAGAAGTGCAAAACCAAAAATTAATCTCTGATTCTTTATTAATTTGTTTTGTATTTTTTTTCTGTTTAGTGGAATATTTTGCAGCATTTTTAATATAAATGATTGGATGTTACATCATTTAAAAATCATTTGATGTTGGAAAGTACATTAAAGCTGAATTAAGCAATTACTGTCACTGCCAGTGAAACTCTCTGTAATAGGCACTGAGACAGTTTACACACATAAAGAAAAAAATAGCAAGTTGCAACCCAGAGGATTTTATCACCTGGTATAATTTAAGTTCAAGATTTTTGAACTGCAGGAATAAGTTGATTAATCACTTAGTTATTAAAAAAACCATAATGGGATACTATGTAACAGAATGCCTGTAATTCCTGAACAGTTAATACAGTTCTTTTTTTAAATCACTGAAATTAAAGTTGAAAGTCTGATTACGGTTTGACTGGTTGATTTCAATTCCATTGTGGAGGTGCACAATGACAAAATTACAACAAAAAAAAACACTCTTTTCCATACTTTCCAGCATAGGGTAGTCTTAAACAATTTAAATTTTTGCTCCACAGTTATAATAATGTGAGCAGAGCCCCTAAGAGTATTTAACCGTACACACCTACCATTGCTAGTAATATTAGTCAAGGAAAGTGAAGAGGTGCAGTTAAACTGTTGTTGTAAAATAAAGAGTCATATCATTGGGGCTTAAACCTAAGGGTTTTTGTTCTTTTTTTTTTAAAACATGATGCTTGAGAGAAATTGTTTTCTGTTGTTGCAAACATAATCTCCTGGTTCATCTGTCGTGAATAGAAGCAAATGTTTCTTAGGTTTGAGTTGAATCTTTCAGTTCTACCTAGTGATTTTAGCAAATTTGTCCTTGATAAGATAAGATAAGATAAGATAAGATAAGATAAGATAAGATAAGATGTTATTAATCCCACACCAGGAAAATTAGTCTTAGCATTCTGCATCCATGTTTGTCTCTATTATATATATATATATATATATATATATATGTGTGTGTGTGTGTGTGTGTGTGTGTGTGTGTATATATATATATATATATATATATATATATATATATATGTGTGTGTGTGTGTGTATATATATATATATATATATATATATATATATATATATAAAACCAGTTATATATAAATGTATGTACATCGTAAATAAATATTGCATGAAAAACAGACACTCATGGATGCATAAGAAATATACATAAAATAATAGTAATATAATTTCACATAAAGTATAGTAATAATAAT
>VUQH01040248.1:0-19798 GCA_015106775.1 Etroplus canarensis
GACTGTTTATTGTCCATACATCCTTCCATCCACCTACCTACCTACCTATCTACCTACCATAGCCCCAAAAACTGACCTTGCTATTCTGCTCCAATTAACCTCACCCCACTCTCTTCTTGTGCACTCCAGGTGACTGGCACCATGGGCAACATGAAGAGTGGCCTCCACCAGCACCTCGCAAGGCTGGATGAGATCTTTGCTACGCGGGGTGACTACGTGCAGACCCTGCAGTTCATGCAGCAGATGGCTGACAACGTGATCAAACAGCTGCTGGGCCTCCCTGACTGGGAGGAGGCTAAAGTGGACTTGGCATCCATTGCTGATCAAACAGCGACCATAGAGTACTACAGGTGAGGAACAGAGAAGTACATGTGTCAAGCTTGTACTGTGCAGGGTGGTCAGTGGAGCTGCTCACTCTCAGTGTGGGCGTTGCTATAAAAGTGCCCAGAAAACTATTCAGAGCTGGAGGATGAGATTCAGGAAGTGTATTTCTCTCAAAAGTCAGCCTGTTTTTCTGTTGCTCTGAATATTTTAAAGGGTTTGGTGTACACAAAAATTATGTGGGAGTCAAAATTTGCACATTTATAAAATGCAAATCAGTCGAGAAGTGTTTTAGAAATATGGCAATTAACGTCTTGGAAACAAGTTGCATCTTCATCCATGGCTGTTTAAGGTAGGTTATCTGGCAGAAGTGTATCTAGGAGACGACATCTAAGCTGTAGACCCCGAATGACATGACCTATTCATGAATTATTTGTTAAAAATACTTCAATTTGAATAAAAATCTATATCTGCTTCTTAGAGATACATGCACACTTACACACAGGTATTGTATCAGCTCTCTTTCACAGCTGCAGTCACTGAGTGTTTTCCACACACCATGGAATAGATAATTTATGTGTAGGTTGTTACTTTCTTCATGTTATGACCTGAATATATCACATGAAATTTAGCGAAAGGGATGAAATAATGTGGTTGCATGTGTGTGTGTGTGTGTGTGTGTGTGTGCCCACTTAGTTTATGTGAATTTTCTTTCAGAAATGCTTCTTTAGGACGTTCAAAAATAGAAACATCTCATTAAATCATTAGCAATCATTGCATCAACCAGGCATTTTAAGTGAAGACACTTACGATAGAGAAAAACAGGTAACATCTACAATATGAACTAAGAACTAAAAAGAACTGTTTTCTAAGGCCTTAAATCAGTGCTGCTAAGCTCTTCTTGTCATTGTAGAGAAAAACAGGTGCCTGGCCGGTTTTTTAAATTCTTGAATAGGCTCAGTGGCATTTCTGTGGAGTCTGCAATAACAGATAGGCTTGTGTTTCTTTATATTGATCTGTAATGTGACTCCTCTGCTCAGCCAATAATTCAATACCCCACATAACTCCATGCTAATAGAATAGACAGAGTACAAGCAGACAACCAGACATTGTAAGATGTTAATGGAATCATTATCAGTGCTTTACCCCAACAAGTTTGTGCACTGTTGCGTGTGAGTGCTTCCTTTTTTAAAATATTGGACTTATCAAAACCTAAACCAGCCACAGGCGCCCACAAGCCAGCGTACTCCTAGTGCCGGTCCCAAGCCCGGGTAAATGGTGAGGGTTGCGTCAGGAAGGGCATCCGGCGTAAAACTTTGCCAAATCAAATATGCGGATTCATAACATGACTTCCATACCGGAAAAACACTGACAATATACTGGCTTGTGTCTCCTACCAGTCTGAAACCAAGGACCTTTCACAAGTGTATAACAAATGTAGAACCACTACTCTCTAGAGGCCACACTTACTGTATACTACTGTTATCTGTTATTATAATGATCTGTTACTGTTATCAACCTTTTTACACATTTGAATCTGTTTTCTTCTATTGTGTTTTCTGTGAAAAAGAAACCACTTTTTTTTTGTTTCTCCAACCCCTGCGTGTATTCATGCTTTACTCAGACTCTAATTGGATTAGGATAACATAGACAACAAGGTGGGAGTGTTACCAAAGTACCTCCCATGTTGATGCCCCAGCTTTTTGTACTCTACCCCGCCAAAGGGGAAAAAGATAAAACAAGGAAGGAGGTGGTGGCAGGGGAGAAAAAAAAGGGGGCTGAAAGGGAAAGAGAGGGGAAAGGAATTAAAGAGAGTGACAAAGAGGGGGAGGAAAAAAGATAACGATGGAGGAGCGATAGGGGAGAAGTTAGATGGATTCTGCAGAGGGATAGAAACACTGGTTAGTGAGAAATAAAAAGAAATGATTAAAAAAACAACAAGAGCGCAGAAAGTGAAGTAGGAGTAATGCATGCGGGGTGACTAATGAAAAAGGGAGGAAGATAAACACAGATGTAAATAGACTGGAAGTGATACTGAAATGAATCCCCAGTGTTTCTTTTTCTTCACAGCATGAAATATTAAGCCATATGGATTTGAACCCATTCATTATAAACCATCTGGACAGGTTTGCTATGTCCGGTCACAAACTGGCCGCCGTTCACATAACAGACGGTTACAGTGAGGTGGACAACTGGACCGCATTATACCCTCAAGCATGAATACACTCTCACACAGACCAATTGCACATAAATGGCAAGGTCAAATTAGGTGGAATGCTTTCCCTTTCTGACTTTTCCTGATTTTCTATAGTTTTTGCCACTGTTTTGATGAGTTATAATAAGAATAACTGTATGCTCAGCCTCAGTCTGTTTTTGAACTGTTGCTAAACTTTGCTAACACAGCAGAGTTAGGTATAGTTTAAATTGATTATGTGGTGGATTTACTGCTAAAAAAAATCTAATTTATTTTTAACTGTGGGTGTTTTTATCCCAGAGTAAGCAGCCTTTTTATTTGTAGCCAAGCTTTAAATTTGTGGCTTGAAATCAAAGCTGTTTTTAGTTTTCCTATTTTGTATTAGATTTCGCTAGATTAGATAGCTAATCTAGCAAATCTATCTACCATTAATTCCATAACTTGGCATTAAAATCTCGTTTTCTCTTGTTTCAGACTGAGACTGGAGCCCCATGCAAAAACCAATCAGTAGTGATGGATTATTTTAAAGGCATTGTTCTTGGAGTGTGGCTTGGCTAGTCAGCCTTAGTACTTTAGTACATCATGCTTAAAATGTGATTAATTTTAAAATTAATTTGTGCAGAAAGATTTTATTGGACAAACAGGGAATATTTGGACTGTAGTGTTAAAGAGAAACTCCACTCTAACTACTTGGGTAAAAATCCAATTTCTATAAAAGCTGGGATATTTTCCAAAATCCAGTTTAAAAAATCTATGATGTGTTAATTCACATGAGCATTCAACAGTTTTACTGTTTTACAACTTAAATGTATTTTGTAAATATATACAAATGTATAATTTGATGGCTCCAGCACAGTCAATAAAAGTTGGAGCAGAGGCATGTTTACTATTGTGTTACATCACCTTTCCGTTTAATAACACTTATTGATTTTAGAACTTAGGATACTAATTGCTGTACTTTTGCAATTTGAAATTTTGTCCATTCTTGCTTGTTAAAATGCTTCAGTCTGTAGTTGCTGTTGTCTGATTCTCCTTGTCATGATGCACCATACATTTTTAATAGGAGATAGATCTGAACTGGCAGCAGGCCAGTCAAGCACACATACTCTGCGTCTATGAAGCCACGCTGTTGTAGCCCGTGCAGAATGTGGTCTGTCCTACTGAAATAAATATAGATGTCCCAGAAGAGATGTCACCTTGATGGTAGCATATGTCTCTAAAATCCTAATATATGCCTCAGAGTCAATGGTACTTTCATATACATGCACTTGGGCCCAGAGAACTCAACAGCATTTATGCATGGAGTTGTTGCATGGCTTTCTAGTTGCATAATATAGTTTTAACTTGTATTTCTGGATACAGTAACAGACTGCACAAATATAGTCCAGGTGGCTATATTTGCCATAGTAGCATGATGGTTTCTGAGGCAGTGTCACCTGAGACCTTATTGATCACCTGCATTCATTAGTGCGTTCCAACCTTTCGCTTTATGCACTGAAATATCCCCGAATTCTCTAAATCTTGACAATATTATGCACTGTAGATGTTGAAAAAAATAAAATTCTCTGCAATCTTGCACTTAGAATTTTTCATTTTGAGGTAACTAACAATGCTTTCACAAATTTAAGCACAAAGGCCTTCGAGGTATGCTATTTTTATAGCCAATCATGAAACCTCACCCAATCCTAGTTAGCCTGGTTAGTGTGGAGTCTTCCAAACGTATTTATTACTTATTTGAATATTCACTTTCATTTGAACTCTGTCTTAACGTTTGTCCACTGTGTTGCAGCCATCAAATTCTAAATTTAGTTTTATTTATGTGCAATGCAATTAAGTTGGTCAGTACACCTATTGAAATTATTTTCTACTTACTTTTGTCACTTAAATAAAAGATCATCTGATTTAGCATTTCACAGATTTTTCTTTAATTGCATTTTGTATACTATCCTAGCTTTTCTGGAAATGAGGTTTGTACAGTGATATTAGTACTGGCAAACCTATAAAATAAAAAGGAATTTCTCCTTAACCTCATACTTCTCTGACAGGAAAAAGCATTCACCAGCCACAGTTTAATTTTCTGGTCTGCCTGTGTCTGCAGGTGGCTCACCTACCTACTGCTCCTCATCCTGGACCTGATCATCTGCCTGCTGGCCTGTCTGGGACTGGCCAAGCAGTCCCGCTGGCTGCTCACAACGTGAGTCTAACACACCCTGTAACACTGAGCTATTTTACAGCAACAAGATGTGTTTTTTTCACAAGAAAAGTGGTAATCTGTTGCATTTTTCATTTCTTTTTGTTAGATTTTTCTTTTCTTTTCTTGCAAAGCATGGAGGAGAGACAGAGGGTAAAAATGAAAGGTAGGATATATAGAAGAAGGAGTGGGCTGACCAACTAGACCAACTTGGTGCCATCATAAAAGAAAAGATGCTAATTTTGCCCTTATGAAAATACTACATTTGTCCAGTTTTTTAGCAAAAAAAGAGATGAATTAGAATAAGTTGGTGTAGACGGAGGAAGCTTGAGGCAGGGTTTGTGTCTCTTCCCATTGTAAAATGCCTGTGTACCAGGCAGCTAAGCACTGAATCATATCCTTGTTCAAACACTGCTCTGCTGGCCATTTTGTATTTCACCATTTGCTTTTTAGCATTGCCAGCAGTGGGTTGAACTTGCTCAGAGTGATGCCGTCTCAGTGGCTTTACTCTACAAAGTGGATTGTGGAGCTGGGAAGAGATGCGAGTGAAGCCATTTGATGTTATCAACAATATTACTTCCTGAGGATTGTTTTTTCCCTTTTAACACTTTTCCTGTTTCAATAGATTGGACATGAATTAGATTTGATAACAGACACAATTGTACTGTATCTCAGGAGCTTTGTATGAAATGTGATTTATTATTTAGCTTTGTTTTTTCCAAGTGTGTTGCAGTTAAAATGTTAATGATGTTATGCTTCATGTGTGACAAGAAAACAAAATGAACATTAAATATATAAAAGCAGTTGTCAGGTATATTAAAAACATAAGTAATAACAAAATCACAGTAATATATGAACAGATTTTTATTTATCTTTTAACTGGTGGTCAGAATGTGCAGCATGTTGCTGTTAATGAACCTAATAAACGCTCTCACCACACATTGTAATGCACGTTTTCCTGCAAAGGGGCTTTCACAGAGCATGAAATCCATCCTGGCCTCTATTCATTCACTCAGCATCCTTCTGTCTCTCTCAATCAGTCATTTCAGGGTGTGAGCTCTGCTAAACTTGCCCTACTAACCACAAACCCACCCCCCACTACATCCCCAAACCCCTATGCGCACACACTACACACACACACACACACACACACACACGATGAGTCAGTGTCAAGAGTGTCTGCCCTCCCAAGAGATGCTGTCTTCCACTAGAGTGGAAGTGGTTGGAGGCAAATTACACTCTGGAGGCCTACCAACTCTTTCTGGTACATACTGTCTGGCTGGGTGACATACAGTAACAGCTTAGACAAGAACTTAGATCCACATGTTAGACAGCGAGAAACATTTATAAAGTGCACTGTCAGCTGTGTTTATTTGGCTATCTTTTACAACCCTTTGTTTTCCTGGAGAGCCGTTTTTTCTTTTAAGTTTTTCAGTTGTCATTTATTTTATATGTCTTTAACATGGCAGACAAATTTTCACCCCGACTAAAAACTGCCATCTCAAGTATAGGTAAGTGTATTCAATCTGAAAATGTTGTAAAGTAAAAACAGCCCCTAGTGCTTGTGTGTTCCTATCCCCATTTCTCTGGTTGGTGGAGAGATCATTAGAACTGTCATGGGCAAGGATAGTCAGTCAAAATTGTGTTAAAACCAATAAGCAATTTTACAGGGGAGGCCAGAACTTCTTTAACAACCTCGAATGTCCAGATATCTAACTAAAGAACACTTTTTAAGCCTAAAGGAAATCAAGCAAATGAAGTAAAGCCTGCAGTCTAGTTCAGACAGTCTGCTTCTACACACACATGACTCACTGTAGAACTTATCCAACTCATCCTTTTAATCATGGAGCTGTAATTAAACCTCATTATCGTTCTTGTATACCGCTGATTTGCATCTAATAATTTTTGAGAGAAATGTAAAGTCATCTGAATTACAATTTTATGTACACAGCAAAGAAGTGTTTTTAATAAGCATATCTGACAGATGTTCTGTGGCAGCATATTTTGTTTACCTTACATAATATGGCATGATTAACAGCTTTTATTGTTATGCTGCCACTGCAGAGACATTATGTTTTCAGGTTGTCCTTCCATTGCAAATCTTGTTACCACTGGATCATTGCCAGTACTTATATAGTTAAGCACTAGAAGAATTGAACAACAATGTAAAGATCATGAGGTCAAAGGTCAAGGACACAGTGGGTAGGTGACTGGGCTTCTGGATGCTTGTCGGTGCTTGTATGGTTATTCACCATGATTGGTAAAAGAACTGACTTTTTTGAGGTCTGTGCTTCCATCTGTCTGTAGGTTACAAAATTTACCACTACAAGAGCTGACTTGTTTGCTGGATCTTTTCCAAACTAAGGAAGCACACTGGTTGAGTTCAAGGCACGTCATTTCGGACTTTGAAAAATACTGAGAAAATACAAAATAATTCTGTGAGTTGCAGAAAACGCAAGATATCCTACCCTCCAGTTCCAGTTAACACAATTCATTCTTCCATTATGTTGTGTTAAACAGGTTTCAGTCAACCATTTCTCATTCAATAGTTATATAAATGTGGAATGTGTACAGCATTAATGTTTGGCTTTTACCTTCTTACTTAATTGCTCTTCACACATAAAACACCATGTGCAACTCTGCAGGGAGTGGGAAGTGACAATACTAATTTGTCCATTAAGGGAAATCTAGATTCAGAGCCTGCAGGTGGATGCTGTAGTGGGTATGGGGCTTTTGAAATGCTGACACCAGTTGTCTCAGTAAGCACCAGTATACTTATCAGGGTAGCAGAAGAATTTTCAGAGTACTGATGCTTTAAGTTCACCTCTGTGATCAAAGGGTTGAATTGTATGTGATGTAGTTAGAAGAGTATGTCATGTGACTGTAGCAGCAAATTTGAGTTAGGTTTCCTGAATTGTCTCACTTCACTTCATACTGGGCAAAAATAAATAAATAAATTAATTAATGAATATAAAATTAACAAGCCAGGGTGCCAAGGGAAGATAATGCTCCTGCCATAGAGGAAAGCTTTCAGCATATGTAATCAATTTATATATTGCTGTTGGGAAGAATGCTGATGGAGTTAATTGTACAGAGAATAAGAATGAGGGCTGATTAATACTCTATATATAAAAAGCCCCCACACCATTACACTACCACCAGCAGCATGAATCAAGGCAAGATGGATCCATGCTTTCATGTTTTTTAGGCCAAATTCTGACCCTACCCTCCATATGTACAATCTTTTATCAGCCCGTGCGTGCTACCTCGGTTTCTACTTAGCTGGTGGGAGTGGCACCTGGTGTGGTCTTTTGCCTGTCTGGCAGCAATAACTATGCCTCATTCAAAGTCACCTAAATAACCATTCTTCCCCATTGTGTTGCTCAGTTTGAAAATTTAGCAAGTTGTCTCGACTATGTCTGCATACCTAAATTCACTAAACTGCTGACATGTGATTAAATATTTCAGTTAATAACTAGTTAAACAGCTATACTTAGAGAAGTGGCTGTGAGTGTAGCTTGGTTAGACTTAAAGGCAATAGTACTTTATCCCTGTCTTAAAGAAAGAGTCAACATTTTCATTTAAAACTAGCCTGTCCAACCGAGCTTCATGTATTAATGGTGTCCCACAAGGAAGTGTACTTGGGCCACTGTTTCTTGTGAATACAATACAGTTTGATTATTTATTACAGTACAGTTCTTAAAACTTTAAAATATTACTAGCCCAAAGCTTGAGCATGATAGAACAAACCTGCAGTTACTTTTAATGCAATCAATTTGTGTTCACAAAACCATAATAATTGCACTGTTAAGTAAAGTCAAACTAGACAAACACTAATTGATTAAATAAAATCCATACTGCCACCACTATCTCCATAGTTCAGAAATTTTAGATCTCAAGGTAAAAAATCTCACAAATTTGCTGAAAACAAATACATAGAGTGTAATGAGGTGCAATCCAAGTGGGTCACTTATGGACTCTGAGATGGAGATCACAAGGCAGAAGCCAAAATTAGAAGTTCAGAAAAATATGTGATTACTGTGTCAAGCTAATTAGCATTGGCAGTGAGATCCCAGGTCTCATGGATATCTGCTCCGAGGTCACATCACTGTCATTGCTCTCGGTTTTAATTAGAAAGTTTAATAAGGGTTTGCATAAGAACGACAAATCTTTCACTTTCTATATGTTTTTCTAGACTCGATATAAAAGCAGTTTAGAGCAAAAGATTTTTCCGTAGGGAAGAAAATCTACTTCCCACTCTGATTTGATTCAGAGTGACTTGACCTCATCTGTGAATGCATTTGCCAGCATCATCTGCCCTGCTTATTGAACTCTGTAACTTTTTCTCTTGATATGGTTTGCGTCAAATTTACACCCTATTTCCTGCTATTCTGTGTATCCCGTTGAATCCCCTTTGCCTCACAGAGCACAAAACTGAATAATTTAATTTCGGTTCAGTTTTATTTATAAAGTGCCAGTTCGCATCAGCAGTCATCCCAGGGCACTTTATATTGTAAGGTAATTACATTATGACTCTACAGAGAGAAAGCTGTTGATTTCAAAGAAAGTGTGTATTGAAGACATCAAAGAATAAACACTCTGCAAGTTGATAGGGCCAGTTACTGGAGATCAGGAATAGGCTGCTACGGAGTCAAAACGAGGAAGGATTGGAAAAAGCACAGACTACAGAAGAGAGAAGATATTGTGTTAATGACAGTCAACAGCAGCATGGGGAATGAAAGACAGAAATGCTCCACTGGAACATGACCTGCTGGCTCTTAGTGTCACAATTATTTTAAACTGACAAAGGGCTTGGCAGACATGTCAATCAGTGATTTTCAAACCTTTTTACACAAAGCAGTATGGAGTTCATTTTCATCTCATTACATTTATACTAGGTCTCACACTACACTACATACAGTACATACCTGCATATTGTGTCAAGTTCAAGATGGTACTGCTGTGTCAAATCAGACATGGTAAGTTGGTCGCTTATTGAAAATTACTATTGCAGAATTTGATTTGCCGTCCTAGCTGACACATTTTGAATACATTTACAACTTGTCAAGTCTCTTTTCACACAGACACACAAAAATCACCAAATCACCATCTATTTTCTGCTGCTTATTTGGGTTGGGGTCATGGGGGTAGCAGTCTAAGCAAAGACGCCCAGACCTCCCTCTCCCTGACCAACTAGGACTGCCCTGTGGCCTCCTCTCAGTGGGATATGCATTAAACATCTCACCTAGAAGGCACCCAGGAGGCATCCTAGTCAGATGCCTGAACCACCTCAACTGGTTCCTTTCAATGTGGAGGATTAGGGGTTCTACTGAGCCTCTCCCAAATGACAGAGCAAGTTGTGCAGACACCTTTTGGAGGAAGCTTATTTCCAGCACTTGTATATTTGATCTCATTTTTGGTCACCACCCATAGCTTGTGACCATAGGTGAGGGTACCAGAGTAGATCAACTGGTAAATCAAAAGCTTTGGTTTCATGTCCAGCTCTCTTTTTAGCAAAACAGATGAATAGAGTATCTACAACACTGCAGACACAAAACCAGTCTGACTGTAATCTAGCAATTCATTCTCTCTTCACTCCTGAGCAAGACCCCAAGATACTTGAACTCCTCCACTTGGGGCAGCAACCTGTTCTTGATGTGGAGTGGTCACTCCGCCCTTTTCTGGCTGAGAACCAAGGCCTCAGACTTCAGAGTCTTCATTCTCCTCTCAGCTATTTCATACTGAGCAATTGATAGCTCAGTGAAGCCAACAGAACCGCATCATCTGCAAATAACAGAGACAAGATGGGGTGGCTGTGGCTCAGGCAGTGGAGTGGGTCATCTTCCAAAAGGAAGGTTGGCAGTTTGATCCCTGGCTTCTCCAGTCTACGTGCCAAAGTGTCCTTGGGCAAGACACTGAACCCCAAATTGCTTCTGATGCATCCATTGGTGTATGAATGTGTGCATGATAATTAGATGTGCTTAAAGGCATAGAATAAAGCGCTGTAGTAATGTGTGTGAATGGGTGAATAAGACTTGTAGTAAAAAGTGCTTTCAGCGCTCAGTTAGAGTCGAAAAGCACTATAATAAATACCAGTCCATTTACCATTTACTAAGATCTTGAAACCACTGAACCTGACACCCTCTACCCATTGGCTTAGAAATGGGACAGGATAGATAAGATTCTCCTTGAGTTCCTCAAAACTCTGGGTGTTGTGGAGCTGCCTTGGTGGACACACCTCTGTGACATCACACAAAAGTCGGGGACATTGCTTCTGGATTGGCAGACTTTAAGAAAGGGGACAGAAGGGTGTGTTCCAACTTCAGGGAGATCACACTTCTCAGTCTGCTTGGGTGCCGGAGAAGAAACTCCACCAGTTAGTTGAACCTTCAGGAGGAATCATAGGGTTTTCATCCTTGTTGTGAAACACTGAACCAGCTCTTTATCCTTCTCTTTATGCTCTTGAGGATACTTAAGAGTATGCGGGAGGTTGTCCTATCAGTGTTCATGGACCTAGAAAAAGCAGCTAACCGTGCCCTGTCAGGGGTGCTTTGGGAGTATGAGGTATCTGGCCTGTTGTTGTGGGGTATCCGGTTCCTGTACAGCCACAGTTATAGCTTGGTTTGCATTGCCAGCAATAAGTTATACTTATTTTTAGTGGGTGTTGGTCTCTATCAGGGCTGCAGTTTGTCATGCTCAATCACATATATAGCATTTCATGCTCAACGTTTTGACCGTTTTGAGTATACCATCCAGTTACTTGTGGTCTACTGGATGTGGCTGTACTTGTCAGTGTGAATACGCCTAGGCACTCAGAATAACAAGTGTAAGTACAGAAGCATGTGATTTGAGGTACAGCATTAGTATTTTGTGTGAAAAAAAATAACAGCACAGTTCCTTGCCAAGGCCAATGTCCTATCTAACGGTTTTAAAGAGAGTAATCAGAATCTGCACAAAAATGTAATGGGTTCTTCCTTTACCCATGCTCCATCTCTCTGCCAAGTTTCATGAAAGTTGGTCTTATAGATCTTGTAGATTTTCTTGCAGATGGAAAGAGAGACAATCAGCACAGAAAATGTAACCCTGCGAATCTCTTGCCTGGGAGCAGGAGTTAAAGAAGTGTCAGAAAACGAAATAGATTTTTCTTCTTATCCCTTTAAACATGTTTTAGTCACCAGCAAGAATCAGAAATGCTACTGGTGTGCGCTGTTCTTAGAAGAGGTACTGAGATACTTGCTATATAAGCAAATGCACACACATACACATTCCTGCGGTTCATCACAATGAACCAGTAAGACATAAAATCCACTTATGCATTAGTTTCTGCTTGTCAATTTTAAATTAAGATAGGAATCTGTGAAACTTCAATCTCTCTCCTATCTTATTAAGTGTCAGTGGTGCTCAGTGAGGGCTCTGTAGCAGACTAAAGGAGGGAGACAAACTATAAGTATGAAGAGCTGATTTGAAGGCAGAGGGCATTGAAAATACATTGTAGAGAAGGCCAAGGGAATATATAGAGAAAGAGAGATAAAGGGGGAAGGACAGCAGTAGTGGCTTGCAATTTCAATGTTGGGAGCTCAGTATCTACTCAGTGCATTGAGAAGTGGATTAGCCCGGGAGCTGTAGAGTGTTGAAAGATGAACAGGCTGGCATGAGTCTGGACATGCATAGAAAAAAAATCTGATTTAAACTCGAGTGACATGCTGGGGGATCTTAAAAGTGCCACAGTGGTCATATCAGCTGAAGCTTATTGGATTTTCTGGAGATTATTTCACTTAACAAGAGCTGATCTATGATTGCCTTTTAATAGCTATTGACCTCCTATTTTAGTGCACAGACACAGACAAGCACATTAACACTTCCCTGCATGCAGAAATGAACATCCAGATATTGTAATCTCTCAGCCATACCCATGTACAGTATATCACTTGTATTTAATATCATTTTCTAATAAATTGAGATCATCCTTACTGTAAAACAAACACATGTGTATGTCATCGTGGGTGCAGGAACACCCATCCACCCAGGGGGCTGTAGGTCAACAGAGCAGATGAGCACTGATGCTCATTGCTTCGTTCATAAAGCCATATTTCTGCAGCTGTATGTTAAGGCTGCAGAATCAGCTACATAGAAATAAACATGACCGCTGTGACTTTACTGTTGATGACAGGCCAAGGAGATCAGCATTTCTTCCCCTTAGGGCTTGAGCTATTTCCTCTCAATAGAAGAAACTGTTGTGACAATGACTCTGCTTTCTTTGTTCCGACTTATGTTTTCCTTTTTCCCATTTTAAAATTTTCTGTTGTTTTGCCATGTACACTGTGTGGGCAAAAGTATTGGGTTACCTATACATTACATCTACGGGAGCTTGTATGACATCTTATTCTAAAGCAATAGCTATTAATGTGGAGTTGGTCCCTCTATTTGCACTATAACAGCTTCCACTCTTCTTGGAAGGCTTTCTACAAGATTTTGGAGCGTACGCATGGCAACATTCATCCAGAAGAGTATTTGTGAGGTCAGACAGGGCTGGGTAAGAGAGCCTGGCTGGCAATCTCCATTCTCGTTCATCCCAAAGGTGTTCAGTGCAGTTGATGCCAGGGCTTTTTGCAGGCCAGTCCGGTTCTTCCACACCAAAGTTGTCCAACCATGTCTTTATAGACCATAGTTTGTGCACTGGGGCACAGTCATGCTGGAACAGAAAATGCCTTCCCCAAACTCCTCTTACAAAGTCAGAAGCATAGAGTTATCCTAAATGTTTTGATAAGCTGAATCCTTTTGATTTCCATCCACTGAAACTAAGAGACCCAGGACAACCCCAGAAAAACAACCCCATAGCATTATCCCTCCTGCACCTAACTTTACAGTTGGCACAATGAAGTCAGGCAGGTAAAGTTCTCCTGGTATTTGTCAAACCCAAATTCATTCATCAGATTGCCAGATTGAGAAACATGATCCGTCACTCCACAGAGCATGTGACCACTGCTCAAGACTGTAGTGTTGGCCTATCATACACTGCTCCATCTGGCATTTGGCATTTTGCTTGGTGATATAAGGCTTGCATGCAGCTGTTCAGCCATGAAAACCCATGCCTCGAAGCTCCCAGCCCGTAGTTTTTGTGCTGATGTAATACCAGAGGAGGTTTGGAACTTTGCAGTTATTGAGTCAGTAGAGCACTGGAGACTTTTACTCGCTATACACTTCAGCCCTCAGCAAACCCATGCTGTAACTTTACATGGGCTACCACTTCATGGCTGAGTTGCTGTGGTTTCTAAACATTTTCACTTTGCAATAACACCACTTACAGTTTATTTTGAAATATTTAGGATTGAAGAAATTCCGAGCAATCTTTTTAGAATGAGCAGTTTTTTCACAAATGCTTGTAAAGGCAGTCGGCATGGCTACATGCTGGATTTTATACACGTGACAATGGGACTGAATGAAACACCTGAATTCTATGATTAAGAGGTGCAGTCCAATTCTTTTTGTCCATATATTGTATAGGTTTATGTCAGCAACATATTTGTAACATACAACTATTATAGATAAACACGATTACTACTGTAGAAAAGAAGGTGCTTGCATAATTTGACCCAGAAATAATCAGCCAACTCTGCTTTAAAGCATCTGTTACTGTACAGCTATTGGAGAAACAGTTTTTGTTCAGTGAAAAGGCTTGAAAACAACAAAAAGATTTCACCTGTCCACCACCAAGCACCAGTCAGACACACTTAGCAGAGAGCATTTTGCTGTGTGATTTTTCTGTTAGTTTAAAACAGAGATTAAAGAGTGTGTGCAGACTTAGATTAGAGGCTCACAAACATGACTTCAGTTGGATGTTGATGTTACAGCAGTATCAACTTAAAGGCTTTCCTGCTGTGTTTACACTCATTTTATTACTGCAGCTTGATAGAAAACCAAGAAGTACCTGGGATTTGTCACTAACTGTGTGATTTGAATAGTCCACCTATGATCAGTGCAAGCAATTGGAATGAACTTACTGCAAAGAGGGTCAAGTGTTTAAATCTTTCATTCATTGAGTTGACCCTGTGACCCTGCTGTTTCTTTGTGTCTCTGCAGGATGATGGTGTTTGGGGTGCTGACGCTGGTCCTGAGCTGGACTTCTCTGGGAGCTGACCTGGCCACTGCTGTGGTGAGCTGCTTTACTTTCTCACCCCTGGATGACTGACTTACTTCAATAAAGTGGTTTGCTGTTGTAATCCTTCACAGTTTTGAGAAACTGCAATAACTATACACACAGTGCATTTGAAAAATATAGAGGTAAAAGCAGTTGTCCACTGCAAGCATGTAGCCACAAGTGGATGATTTTGGATGTGTATAGGAATTAATATTGTCACTCAAATCACTGTTTTTTAAGTCTCACAGATACATATGCGCATTTTAGTAAAAATTTAATGTGTTAACTGCATAGCTGCTAACTGATGCTTCACAGGCCTCCCTGACAATATTCTAAGTATTAGGATTTTGAGGTTCAAATAATATTTATGAAATGATAGCAAGCGGCAGAGACCCCTCACAGCCATGCAGTTTCATCTGAAAAGGTTTTACAACCTTCACACTGCCCAATCTCAAATTCTTCTGATCTGAGTTATCTGTCTGCTACGTCATGCGCTTTTGATCTCTGCTGTCAAACAGCTCACCACTAAAAATAGCCTGACAAAATAACAAAATTACACACCCACACATTTTCAGCATCATTACAAAGAGCTGAAAAACTTGATTCCAATTCAAGGATTACGAAAACATGAATCCAATTGCAGTATTCATGCTGAATAGATGATTAATTTCAGTGTTTTGCTCTATCATCGTCCCGTGGCTTAAAAAAGCCACACAAGTGTTTCATCGACGTGGAGGTGAGAAGTCACCGGGAAAATAGAGAAAATAATGATGAATATCAGATGACTGAGGAATGGTGTTGGAGTCAGCTGCCTCAGGCGTGTGTGTTATTCATCTCAGGTTTGTTGTTGGATGTCGCTTTTTTTAACTTGGGGGTAGCAGAGAATTGTTTACATGTGAGAATTAGATTTGGAGATAATAAGCGTCAAGTAAGCAAGGGTAAGTAACAGGAAGAGGTTCGATCTGCTACACATTAACAGCTGATTTCCTTTAGGTTTTCTTTGCGAGTCTTCATGCAATATGGTCTACATTTGCTCACAGCTCTTGTCTGCATGCACTGCACAATAAACATTTTTCAAGAGAGGATTTACAGTTCTTTTAGTCTGCTGCACGAAGAAGGTGGAGCTCAGGTTGAAATGCAGAAGTAAGGATTATGCCTAAGAAAAGACAGTCCTTTCCCTTAAAGGAACTTAAAAGTATCCAGTAAATCACATGACAATCTGTCCATTGTATTTACATATTTTAACTAACTACAGATTCCCCTTGTCTTTACAACTCCACTGATAAATATATAGGATTTTACAGAAATTGCTTTAAAAGGAATCACTGTTACATTTTGTCCTCTCAGTGTGTTATAAAATCATTATGTCTGACTTTTATGTAACCAGTCTGCTAGAACGTGTTGAAGTTGAGGCTGACCCTGAATGGTCTACACACTCTCAAAAAATAAAGCACCTTATTGTATCTTTAGAGGCACCAGAAATGCAGCTTGAAATTGTATTATGGAAAGAGCCATACGTTAACTCTTTTGCAGAAATGCAGCTGAGTTGGGGCGGCTGTGGCTCGGGAGGTAGAATGGGTTGTCTTTCAAAAGGAAGGTTGGCAGTTCAATCCCTGGCTTCTCCAGTCTACGTGCTGAGGTATCCTTGGGCAAGACACTGAACCCCAAATTGCTCCCGATACATCCACTGGGTGTTTTAATGTGAATAAAGCACTGTAGTAATGTGTGTGAATGGATGAATGAGGCTTGTAGTGAAAAGCGCTTTGAGTGCTCAAAAATAGTGAAAAAGCACTATATAAGCACCAGTCCATTGTCTGGGCCTAAGCTCTTCTCAGATGGACCAAAAGACTGTGGAACTGTGTACCGCAGTGAGATGAGTCCACAGCTTGTTCAGGTTATTTTCAGAAAGAATAATGGGTGTTGATTTCTCTGATTTTCTCAAAGATGAAAACGTCTATCCAGATTTTTATCAGTGAAAGGTGCAAAAGCCAGCATCTGTGATGTATGAGGTGCATTGGTGCCCACAGAATGGCTGAGTTGCATCAATGTGAAGGGACCACTGAATCTGAGAATTATTTATTAGGATTTTAGAGAGAATTCTGTCTCTATCAAGGGCAGGTTTGACTCAGGGGATGGAGCAGTTTGCCTTCGACCTGGAAGGTTGGTGCTTCGATCCCCAGCTGCTACTGTCTACTTGCTGAAGTGTCCTTGGGTAAGACACTGAACTCCCAAACTGCTCTTGATACATCCATCAGAACGTGAATTTGTGCATGACAGGTTAAATGCACTTAGAGGCATGGAATAAAACACTGTCCGAATGAGACTTGTAGTAAAAAGTGCTTTGAGTGCTCATTTAACATATACATGCACCAGTCCATTTAGCATTTATCAAGGCGATGTCTCGTCCTGAGACATCCATGCTTATTTCAGCAGGACAATGCCAGACCACATTTTTCATGGGCTACAACAGGGTGGCTTCAGAGAGACAGAAAGTGTGCACTTGACTGGCCTGCTGCCGGTTCAGATCTAACTCGTACTGAAAATATATGGCATGTCTTGAGTAGGAGAATCAGGCAACAGATCATGAACTTTTGAGCAGCTGGAGTGTTATATCAAGCAAGAATGGACAAGATTTCTAATTGCAAAACCACAACAATTAGTATCCCTAGTTCCAAAGCAATTAAAACATGATATTAAAAGGATAGATGATGTAACACAATGGTAAACATACCTCTTTCCCAACTTTTAAATGTGTTGCAGCCATCAAATTTCAAATTTCTGCCTATTTACAAAATACAATTAAGGTGATCAGTAAAACTAGTGAAAATCTTTTCGTGGTAGGTCAGTTAAATGAAGGTTCACATGAATAATATATCACAGAGTTTTTTTGTCTTTATTGCGTTTTGGAAAATATCCCAACTGTTCTGGAAACGGGGTTCGTACCTACAGGCACACAAATGGACTTTTATATTACCCATGATTCTGAGAGTACATGGATTCAGTCCACCTAAGCCCTTTCTGTGCCTGAGAGTAAACATCATAAATGCTGTGTAAAAGCAATTACATGAGCAATCTGCACTGGCTCCTCAGACATCATTTATAAGTGTAAATAGATGTGTGTGTTTCTGTTGATGCAGGTGTTTTTTCTTCTTCTCGAATCAAATGTTTATGTGAGTGGCACAGATCTGTGTGTGTGTTTCTTTGTATAAATAAAAGGATTTGAGAGGTAGCAGTGCAGGAATGTGTGTAAACTGCTTGCATAAAGGTTATACAGACAGTTGATGTGTGCATGGAGGTTCTATTTTGTGACTCAGTATGGTCTTCACAGCTTTCAGTGACTAATCCCACATTTGTAGACATTATATATAACAACATAAATGCAATTGCAATTAATTCTGATGAAAAATGTTGAAAAATATTTTCAGGAACTCACTTTTTTAATCTTCTTTAAAAAATATTGTGGCATTCAAACAAATTCTGTTAGAATTAATATAAAACAGAAAAGCAGTTAGAAAAGTAATTAATTTTTTGTTATTGCTTTTTTTTATTTTTTCCAGCCCCAAATCTGTAGAAAACAGAAACTGAATGTGGCAAAAGATGTGAAATTACCCATTAATTGAAAGATGCTGCTTGAATTCAAGCTCCAGTTTCTTTTAAATATACTCGTTTTCAGCAATGGAAAGGCCTAATAAAACTACTGGTTACCTTTTTTTTCATTTAGTCATTTTTGGGGGAGCTGCAGACAGTAGTAAACACAGGACAAGCCAACATTCCTGATTAGATTTAATTAATCACACAAGTGTCCAGCTCACCAAGCCAGCTTGCTTTAGGAATTTTGGACTGAATTGGAGCACCTATGGGGAAACTGGTGTATAAGCAGGAAGAACACACACGGTGACCCTTTACCATCATGTAGAACTGCCATCTGAAAATGTCTAAAAATGTTCGACCTCCTCCACCCTGACTGAGAAATGAACTTGTGAAAATTGATTTGCCACTGCAGTCATGCAGCTGTGTCCCACTTTAAATGAGAATGAATTTTGTTGCTGTGCTCTAATGATGCACCCACCACAGCCAGAGGAATAAAATATTCTTTATGCTTTAGGGTGCAGACAGTGGATTTATTTGAAAGCTTCGCATGCACCTAAATTTACAGGTGTGAATGGCACAATGAGTGACAGATGTCCAAAAGAGGCTTCACGTTGTCTGTGTGTGTGCAGACTCCACTTAAATTAGTGCCTGAACACTCAATAAATGAATGCATACAGGATACACCCCATTGGCAGAACTCCTAATTACCAACAGCGGGTAGTCAGAACTTTGCATTTCCTGAGAATCACTGCCGTTCCTCCAGGAATTCTAACTGACTTGCTCTTGAATTGCAGAGCTCCTTGGTATCCCCTGTTTCTAACAAACTGGCTCGGGTGTGCTGAGAAACACGGTTTGCTTTATCTCTTCTGTGTGGGGCTCATTAGTGCACCCCCCAGAGAAGGTTAAGCTGCACGCAGTGTTTGTCCTGAGCCCGGGGGACATTTAGCATTCAGACGGCACAGTTCACTGGAGACTGCTACTTGTCTTTTGTTATTTTTGCCAAGTCGGGGTTTCTTGTTAGCACTTTACAGTGAAATGGAAAGTATTCCTGTTAAGATGTGTTAAGGGGGTACAAGCGCAGCCTTATTCCTTCTGTCATGTCAAAAAGTGATAAAATGATAGTCATTACCCATCAGCTTTGAGACCTTAGAAGCGAACAAAATATAAATATCAAGCTGATAATTTGGTATTTGACATACTGAGTCATTTCTTGTTGTGAGTCATCGTTTTGGTTTTTGACCTCCTTATTTCAAGAAATCTTTTTTTCTGGGATGGCCTTGTTTCCTGCTCTCTTTCCACTGCTCTCACACATCTTCTTCTGTTTTATTTTAGGGCATAAGTGACTTCTGCGTGTCCCCAGACA
>VUQH01040249.1:0-23179 GCA_015106775.1 Etroplus canarensis
CTCTCTCTCTCTCTGTCTGACTCACACACACACACACACACACACACAATCTGCACTACCTCAGTTGCTGCTACGGCACTTTCTTTCTTTCGGCGCTAGTGTCTTGTTCTTGTGTTTTCTTCTTTTTGCCTTTCTTGTGTGCTGTTTTTGCATTGTAGGGTGTCCTTGGCATTGTTTACATTGCATTGCATTGTTGCAACTGTTGCACATGTTGCACACATTGCACTTTATTTATTTATTTATCTCTTTTTTTTAAAAAATCTTTTAAACTTAAATTTTTCTAACTGTAGAAATAAAAACTAGTCCTGTCTCTGTCACATGTCATATGTTTACATGTTTATATGTTGCACCAGGTCCTGGAGAAACATTATTTCATTTCACTATGTTCTGTGCCAGCTATATGTAGTCGAAATGACAATAAAGCTCTTGAATCTTGAATCTTGAATCTTGAATCATCCAGCATCACGCCCAGGTGTTTGTACAGTGTGTCAGCTGCACAACCATGATGCAAATCTTCTGTTCTTCCACATCCTAAAGGTGCTCTACTGGATTGAGGTCTGAAAGAAACCAGTTTGAGATGATTTGAGCTTCGAGACATGGCGCCTTATCCTGCCAGAAGCAGCCATCAGAAGATGGATATACTGCATGGCTAGCAAAAATACTCAGGTAGACTGTGGAGTTTAAACCATGCTCAGGTGGTACTCAGGAACCCAAAGAAAATATCCTCCTAAACTGACAGAAGTGGCCAGTGTTGTGGTCATCTGCTGCTATAATCCATCTGCTTGATGTGCTGTGTATCCAGAGATGTTCTTCTGTGTAACTTGGTTGCAACAATTGGTTATTTTTGCCCATAGAGCTGCTGCTAACTGGACATTTTCTTTTTTTACTCTTTCTTTGGACCATTCTCAGTAAATCTTAGAGATGGCTAGGAGGGAAAATCCCAGCAGATCAGCAGTTCCTGAAATACTCAGACTATCTTGTCTGGCACCAACAACCATGCAGTGTTAAAAGTCACTTAAATCACCTTCTCCATTTTGATGCTCAGTTTCAACTTTAGCAGGTTGTCTTGACTCTGTCTATGCACCAAATTGCAGCAAATCAAATGGCGGGAACTCTGTGCATATATATAGAATAATTAGCAAGTAGACAGTAAATTAGAGAGTGAAAACTATATGTTGTGAGGCCCAATCAGCACCGCCCCATGTACCGCGTACTGATTTGACTTAATCAGTAAGAAGATGTTGTCACTGATCTCTTCGACTAATGGCTAGGTGTTATGTTAAGATGTCAGAGGGCTGTGGGCTTTTTAACAGCATTGTTTAACGCAATCTTAGAGAGCACGAGAATGCATGAGAAACTGAGATGCGGTAACTGCAGTGGGATCAAGCTGATGAGCCATAGGGTGAAGATATGGGAAAGAGTTGAAGCTTGGTTAAGAAGAGAGGCAATCATATGATGGCGTGCCAATATATATATCTCAGTTCTGTGAGCTCTGAGTTCTGTCTCCACTTCTGCTTACTTCTGTCCCTGTTATAGCAAGGCGGGCTCTTGATTGAACTGATGAGGTGTTTTTGGATTTGGATCCACTGAGCAATTACTTTTGGAGCTCCATTTCTTGTGGCCCACCAGGCTTTCTGTGCCAGAGATGCCACTGGAGGGACCAGGCCTCACCTGGTGCTGGACACTGCTTCTTCAGTCAATTGTCCCATTACTTTGAGCCTGTGCAAATGTTGGGCTATGTTTAACCCCTTTAATTAAAGCTGAAAGTCTGCAATTTGATCATCCACTGCGATGGTATACAGAGAAAAAATGACAAATGTGCTGTCGTGGCTACAGTAGTGTGTGTTTTAGTATTTTTATTTCTTCATCTTAAAATATTGCAAATCTCAGGCCGTTCTTTAAGGGAATAAATGAAATCTGTGGAACTCATTCTCCTGGTCCCAAAAGCAAATCTGAAGAGATATACTTCTCTTCCTCTAAGGCACAGTAAAACAGAATGAAAAACCTAATGCACAAGATCAAATATTGTGTTAGAGAGTTTTTAATCTAAAGACCAGTCACAGTTTTTCAGTATGACATTGTCAGAAATAACACCTGGATATAAAAAATATATTATGCAAAATGCAAACAAATAAGAAAAATCGATTTCACTCTGTGTCCTGGGTTTTGCAAGTTTTCAGCGCGTGTGCGCTTTTACTATAGCTGTTCAAAAGTGACATCAACTCCATCATGGCCTCATCTCGCATGCCGTCAGGCAAGGTCCACAGTCCCTCGGTGAGGAGAGCACCAATGTGGTATACCTCGTCTTTTCAGTTAACATTTGCTGAACAGCTGTCAGTGATAAATGCTGCCAATCTGGAGTAGCTGTTCTTTATTTCCTTAATAGAACTGCAGAGAAGGTCTGCGTGATCCTGGGTCCTTCTCCTTTTCTTTGGCTGGCTTTATGGGACAGGGCTGTGGGAGGGCCGCGCTGCCCTATCACTGACAGCACCAGACATAGATGGGCTCAGCTGAGGCTCCTCCTTCCACTATAACAAGAAGACAGTAATGTAAGTCAATGTTCTGTCCCTATGTGAAGACATCCACTGTGGCGACCCCTAGGGGAAATACAAGGGAGCAGCTGAAGGTTTGTTTTTTTTTTTGTAGCTGCTGTTTTTATCTGTTCAATTTAGTTCTATTTATATAGTGCCAGTTCACAGCAAAAGGCATCTTGAGTCTGCCTGCGTGCTACAACGCCATCCAGCCATGACAAAGACTGTAACGGTGGCAGTCCAGAGGCACCACTTACACACGTGGCAATTTTGCATCTCTTAGCCCTTTTTTTTAGCTTCAATGTATTGATCCCTTAGTTGCTTCCAGGTTTCTTGGCGTTTCCTCACATCAGCCTGCAGTATTTTGGAAATCTGTTCCCATGTTCTGAGACTGATTTCCTCGCTTGCATAATAGCGACCAGTAGGGTCGTACAAGTGCGGGAACAGCACAACCTTTTGAATTAATATCATCTCAAAACCGTCCACGGTCTCCATTGTTCTCTTGTGTTCCTCCGCCGTTATCACACTTCTTCCTCTTTTTCGTGAACTGAGCTGCTTAGTGGCTTTTCCCTTTCCGTTTTAACGTGGTCTTTGAACCAATCAGCTTTTGTCATCTCTGTTGGGCTGAGTGCTGTTGGTTGCTTGGAAGACTGCACTAAAGCATACATACCCATAATCCTTCACTCTGTGTAAATACCTTTGCAAAAGGACACAAAGGTGGCTCCATGAATTCTCCAACACAGAATTAAGATGTCTGTCTCACTTCGATGACAGAAAAGTTGAATGAAATGCGACATGACCGTTCAGACTGAGGATGCTTTGACAAACATCGGATGCGTATCTGATTTAGGACCACATATGGAAGTGGCCTGGATCCAGTTAGAAAAAAAAATCGGATCTGGGTCACATATAGGCAAAATAATCGGATTCGGGCCACTTTTGCCTGCAGTGTTAACGTCGTCTAAGCCCCCATCTCTGGAGATGCAACGCTTCCAGTTTTCAGGTTATGAAATCCAGCAATGGGTGATTCATGCATTTTTTAAAATTACAATTAATGCCGGTTAGTAGTTGGAACATGACTATTTACTCGGATCTACTTGGAGACTGATTAAGTTAACAGACTGAATTCAACTAGAGTTTTGTTTATCCTTGGTGGCTGTGTCAGTGTGTATCTGAGCAAAGCTGAAATGAGCTCTTTGCCGTACTGTGCCTTGAAGTCTTGAAGGACATGCTGTAAGCCCTCTACTTTGTGTGAGGCAGGTCATGCGTGCTTCCCTGATATACTTTTTCATCCTGTCGGTGATAGCAGGGATTACAAATGTCTTTTGTGTTGTTGTTGTTTGTGAGGACCAGAATGTCATTCTTTTGTTCCCCTTCTCAACCTTAAACACCGCACATCCCAGTCAGACAGGCCCTTTCTACTATATTATTTTACCAGTTGCCTTTCATTTACCTGACCACTTCAAAAAGCAATGCATAGTCAATCCACTTCCGGAGATGAGGTCAAACACATACAGAGCAATGCCCACCGCTCTTTCTATTACCATAAATGTCAGTAGTTCTCTTCATCCTGCGAACACTTTTATTACCCTGGTGGAAATGTCAAATGTATTTGCAACAATCATAACACTGTGATAGCCCTGAGGCTCAGAAAAGTGCATTATCAAAAGAGAATATGCCTTTTTTTTAATGAACTGCTCCTCTGTGCTGTAGAAAGCCCATGTCACTGTTCGTTGAATACTCATTAAATATTCCTGGATGAAACAAAGAATGGAGCTATTGCCTCATCTGTATCTCAAATAATTCCTCTGCTAATGGGTTGCAGATTCTTTAATTTGCTCATCTACTGAACTCCCACTCGGAGATCTTTAAATATGTATACATCCCCTACTGTGGCATCGCAGCAGTGCCTTGCAATGACATGTTACCATACACCAGCATGGTCTGCAGGGGCGAAGCTGTCTTGCAGCAGCTTGCATGGGAACTTTTCAGCTCTTCTTTATTGAATCAGTGTCAGTGATGCATAAGCTTTCAGCAAGCCAAGGCAGAATCTCCTCATGCATAATGATAACTGCACAATGCATAAATTAAATGTTTTCTAAAACTTTTCTGCAGTTTTGCATCTTGTCAACACTGTGACAGTCGTTTTCTTCCCTGCCAATGTTGGCCCAGAGGCTTAGTAAGGGTGACGTGATTCATTCAGAAAACACTGGCATTTTTTGCTGCACTGCTCTGTGGAAGTGTTGCGTATGATGTCATTATGAAAGTGGTCATTAAAACTGTGAGCACGTGGTTCACAGTCTCTGTTGTGCGCTGGGAAAGGTAAAATACGCAAGTAAAATGCCTAGAACTCAGCTGGTATGATTCCGACTTAAATCTGACCTTGTGTGAGCTTGACCTTTGACCTCATAATCACTATAATGTTTTCAGTTCTTCTAGTCATCCTAGTGATTAACCATCCAAGTACTGGCTATGATCCAGCAGCCCAGTAAGCTCCTACCATGGTAACAAGAATTTCATTAATGGCTCTGTGTGACCTTGACCTTTCATCCCACAAACTTGTAAATGCTATCAGACCTTCAAGCCATCATAGGTATTAACCACACAAAGTTTGGTAAAGATCCAGCAAACAAGTCAGCTCCTGTAGCGATAACAAGATTTGTACTCCAGACAGAAGGCTGGACAATCCTAAAACATAATGCCTCAGAGGCATGAAAAGTGAAGAGCTCAACAAATCAAAATCCAGTGTGATACATTGGATTTTGATTTGTTGAGCTCCAAATTCAATGTGATACATTGGATTTGGTGAACAAGGAGCTCAAATCTAAAATGAATGCAGGCACTGTGGTGCGAGATAGCAAAGATCCAATGCACCCATCCCTGTGGCAGTGAGGATGAAACAGATTTTAGAAAACGTGTTAATCTGTGTGTCCAGTAAGGGGTGCAGAGGGTGGTCAGAATTTAATAATCATCCATAGGCTTTCATGGCAGCCATAGTCATTTTTTTTCCATCAGCTGATGGAAGAGTCCAAACTGTAATAATTCAAACTGGATTCAAACAGTGTTGATGAATTTTACTCTGTGAGTGATATGGGCGATTCCACAGCTAGCAGTTCAATATTTAGGCAGCAAAAATTATTTAACCATCTTTCAATCACAACTAGAGGGATCTCTACACATTTCTTCTTACTGTTCAGATTAGCAACCCCATCCACCCAAAAAGTCCTGAAGTCAGGCACAGTCACCCTGAGGTCCAGGATGTGTGAGTGTGGCAACGTCTCGCTTCAATACTGTAAAGCTCCATGAAGCACATCAAACCACACTCACAGTCTTCCCCGTGGTCTTAATCAGCACACCGGCCTCGTTTATATTATTGTCTAAACATTACACATCAACCACGGTGATCGCAGTAGCTCCAGCTCTGAAACCTCATCATTGCTTTTGTAGTTCTCCCAGGATTACTGGCCTCGCTCTAGGCAGTCCTGCTGTCAGCACAGTTAGCTGCTGAAGATTCGCCCTTGTAAAAGGCTAAACCACTAGAAAACTTGTAAAAATCTACTTTACAAAAGTTGCATCATGATAATATGAATGTTGACTGACTAAGTTTAGGGAAAGCTCAGGGTTTTGGTCATAATAGAGGTCTTTGGTGTTACTGGACAATACCTTGCATCCTGCAGCGTGCAGCCTGTCACTGAGCAGTTCCTACTGGTTTCATTTTTTTCTTTATTTTTATTCACACTAGTTTAGATTATTGTTTCATTGTTTTTGTTGAGCCTCTGTTGTAGTCTGTGGTAAAAGATTGCCCTCATTATTATGAAGTTCATTAAGCCCTTAGTACTCCAGGCTATAGAAATACAAGGCTCAGCAGAGTGGTGACGTTATGTCAGCCTGGTGAAAGTGCTGTGAAGAAACATCACGAAACAACCTGGAGTTATTCTTGTTCTCCTCTGCTGAGTGTATTTACTGTCACTGAGCTTGCTGTAGCAAGCATAGAAACTGTTTTCTCCTATAGTCGGCGATTTGTGGAGGATACAGCGCATCGAAGGTGTGGGGTTGGTGGATTGAAGCTGAATAGGGAGATAATAATCTAATGAATCTGCCCCTTTACATTCTAGTGACCAAGAAGTCGAGTTGTTTGGATGAGCGACGACTGGAGACCTGTTTTAATCCTCTTTGTTGTACAATGCTGTATTTCCTCCACACTGCAAGATGTCATTGGAAGTGTGTCAGTGACCCTTGTGAGGAAGTTTACTTATAAAAAAATAAATAAATTAGTTAAAAAGAAAAACATCTTGGGGCATCTGTCATCCGTGACGGATGAACAGGTGGTATTTACCCACCTTCTTTTCATTTTGTAAAAACAGAAAATCTGGCACCTAACATCAATAGTTCTTCACATCTTTCCTGTGTTGTGCACTTCCTGCTCCTCCACCCATGGATTCTTTGAAGAGCCTTCTGCAGATACTTGTTTAGAGAATTTTCAAGTTAAAGCATTTTATTTTCACTGTCATAGAATAATGAAAAGAGCATATCATCTCTAGTACATAAACAAGGCTGAACTTAAAACCCAATAAACAGCTAGACAATAAGAGTACTCAATAGTGATATGCATCATATGAATACTAATATATATACTCCAAGTGGTGCTGAGGCATACTATGTGTACCACATATACTGTTAATCATCTTAGTGGGAGGAGGGGGCATTTTTCTTGGGAACTGAGAAATCTTTTGAATTTTGGAAAGAAACAGTTGGTCATTCAGGTGGTCCTTGCTTTGCTAGGTCTGTAAATTTTCCCTGATGATGATAACTGCATCAAATGGTGGGTGGGATGTGATGAGTCTCTAAGGATCCTGTGTGAGTGTCGCAGGGAGCAGAAGGTGAAGATGGCGTTCATGTCTGTCTACAAAACCGCAGTGATTTCGTCCACTGTATGGCCACCTGCTCAGCCTTGGTGCAGCCGGGGAACCACATCAGCACACTCTCAATGGCGCAATGGCAGAAGTTAACTAAGTGGCTTTCCCAGTGACAGGGGCTGTGTTGATGTCCCAGGATAGTGTGATGGTGTCGAAGGCGGACCCAACAGCAGATCGACTTAGGAATTAAGGTTAAGAAGTATTTAATGATGCACAAGGAATATAATAGTTCATGAAAGGTCAAATTTGCAAGCACAGTCTTAGACTCTTTAATGGATTAGATGTGTTCAGATCAGCAGTCCAAAACAAAAACAAAAAAACAACTTCATTCATCCCCAGATGGAGAAATTCATGTCACCGGCACTCCTACTGGTAGAACACACACTTTATACATGCAGAGAGGGAGGTCGGAGAATAAGGCTGCCCCAGTACAGTGAGCGATGTGGGGGGGGTTGGTGCCTTGCTCAAAGGCACCTTGGCAATGCTCAAGGGGGAGCTGGCATCTCTCTAGCCTCTGGTCCACCTCCACGCATATGGATGCGGGGCGAGGTCTTGAGCCGGCTGGTCTTGCATGGCCACCTGGTCTGGGTCCGGACGGGGTTTTGAGCCGGCGACCCTCAGCAACCCGCTGGCTCCCAAATGAGTCCTCTGACGCACCGAGCCATTGCCGCCCCCCAAAAGGTGAGTTTTTTTAACCCGCGTGAGCCCCAGATCCTCAGCGGTTGTGTGCTGTGTTCCAAAGGGAGAGTGGGTCAGGCAGTTCTCCAGCACTGAAGGTGAGAGTGGGTTTGTCAGTCCTTCAAGGTGGCTCAGCAGGTATGGGGCTCTAGAGGAAGTAGCAGAGAGTTAAGGTAAGTAGCCAATCTTCTCAAGGCAACAAGATACATGAGTTGGCATGGCCTGGGTTACTACAAGGTATGTAGCTAAACATTCCAGTAGAGGGTGGAGGAAACTGCTTGGCTCAGGTAGTGCTGGTAATGAAGAACGACGCTTAGCCGTGCAGGCACACACCACTTCCACCTTAGCCACGCCCACGCCTGAGAACTAAGCAGACAAATAATGCCCAACCCCAACCCAGATAAAGAGAGGAAAGAGAGAGCAAAAGAAAAGAAAAGATAGAAAAAAAAGGCAGGACTGAACCTGGAGGACAGGGGACCCTGACCTGCTCTGCTTCCCCGCCTAATTTTTAAATTCAGGATTAAGTTTTATATTTCAGCACAAAATGGGAATATTCACTAACCTCAACTCCTTGAGGCAACAACCAAATATTTGCATATTTACACTAAAAAAAAAATCAAAGGTCAAGTCCGACTACACTGAGGTCACTGTGGTCAATATGGACAGGACACAAAGAAGGGTTGTGAGTTTGATGACTCAGTGTTCAGTTGATAAATATTAATGGCAGCGCAAGATAAAGTGCATAGTCTCATAAATTATACATTAAGAGTCGGAGTCTGCAGTTTCAACTCAATTTGCTCTGACAAACAGTGATTGACATGGAAGCTGCACATACATAGGGTCGTATGCGTCTTGAAAGAAGTCATTTCAAGAAAATGTACAATAGACTTTAGCTTAAGGTACTAGTAAGGTCAGTTCCAGCTGGCCCAGCTAACAGAAGTAAGATAGACAGCTGTACTGAGTGGCACTTAAGAACTGACAGAAGCAATTTGCTATGCAAATGTCACACTTGCTTATGTTTTAATCGGCTTGAAGTGTTTATTAGTTACATGAAAGTTGCAAGATGCACTTAGAGTTTAATCTGGAAACACTTTCTGTCCACTGTGAAGACAATTAAGACCTGAAGGTTTGCAAGAGACATTCATTTCAGTCTTCAGAGTCACAAATTAAATAACCTCTGTTGTTATGTGAGCAAAAGGAAAAGGGCCCATACTCTGTACGGCACACAACTCTACTTCTTACGTTAGGCTGCTGTGTAAAATGTGGATTAAGAGAATGATTAGCTAAAGCTATGGTAGGCAGTATTATTTTGCCAATATTTGACAAAAAAGGACTCCTACAGCAAACTCTATGCAGAACGATGTGAGGGGTGTGCGGACGGGAATGTAGACAATCACTGGGTTTAAGGAGAAAGAGAGGCAGCTAGAAGGCTAACAAGCTGAACTGTTGAACAGGTTTACTTCACAGGCCCCTGTTGTTGTCTCCTCTACCACACATCACACCACCCTCACAGACCCAGACCTTCACACACCTCCTCTGGCACCAAGGCTTCCATTTCTTCCCCCTGAATACCCCTCGGTGAACTCTTTGGATGCACACCCCCGTCTTTGCAATGCCTTCCCTTCACCAAAGAGATAACAGGCACCCTCCCACACCTGACTGTGACCTCAGGACAGGTTAGGAGACAGCTGGAGACACTCCGTCAACACAAGGCTGCAGGACCTGACAGAATCACCCCTAGGGTTCTGAGGACCTGCGCTGACCAGCTGTCTGGTGTTCTACAATATCTTTTCAACATGAGCGTGAAAGATGTCCTAGCTTGCTCAGGTTCTGAAGTTGACACCATCTGACACCAGTGGCCTTCATGTCTCACATGATGAAGGTGCTGGAGAGACTGGTCTTGACCCACCTGAGATCACAGGTGAAATTGTCACTGGACCCAGTGCAGTTTGCTTACCAGCCTCATCTGGGAGTGGACGACATTATCATCTTCTTGCTGCAACACGCTCACTCATTCCTGGATGGATCTGGTGGCACTGTGAGAATCACTTTTTAAAAATTTCTCCAGTGAATTAAACACCATCCAGCCGGCGCTACTGGGGGAGAAGCTGCAGGCGATGAGAGCTGACACACCCACCATCTCCTGGATTACTGACTACCTGACAGACAGAGCATGTTGTCTGATTGGGCAGTGTTCTGTCAGACATGGTAAGTAGTACGGGGGCTTCACAGGGGACCACGCTGTACACCGCAGACTTCCAGTATGTCTCTGGGTCATGCCGCTTGCAGAGGTTTTCTGATGCGTGCACATGGGATGGACAGGAGGAGGAGTACAGAGGACTTGTGGAGGATTTTGCTGGTAGAAATCACCTGATGCTCAATGTAGCCAAGAGCAGGGAGATGGTGATTGACTTCAGGAGGAAGAAGACACCTCCGTGGTCCCCATGCATACAGGGACTGGGATCTTCTATCAGTCTGCCGTAGCTAGTGCACTCTATTTTGCCGCAGTAGCAGGGTAGCAGCATCAGAGTCTGAACAAACTTATTAAGACAGCTGGCTCTGTCAGTGGATGCAAACTGGACAGTTTCAAATCTGTGGTGGAGAGGCGGATAGCTCTGACCACACACTGGACAGACAGCTGAGCATGTTGTCTCAATGACTGACGCAGCCGCACTGTCACAAGGACTGTCACAGGACATCTGTCCTGCACCAGGGAATAACTCTTTATAACACCTGAGCTCTGTCCAACAGAGAAAAGTCTGCTGGTTCCATCTACTTTCTAGTTCAGTTAAGTCTCTTCACTTTAGCTGACTAATTTGCACTTCTTGTCTCAAAATTTGCACATCTTGCCTTCATCACCCTCAGGCTAACTTCTCTATGTATATAATGTTTACATTTGTACTTACTGGTATCCTAGATTACTATTGTATATTTCAGTTTTTTTCCTTATATAGGCTTTTCTATAGTTGCATGTCCTTGTATTTTTTGCAGATACTGTATATACTCTTTATACTGTGTACTATGTTGTTTGTCTACTTGCTGCTGTAACACAAGAATTTACTAGTTTGGGATCAATATCGATCTATCTATGGACTAATCTCACTTTGGCTGTCATATTAAATTATTTTTATTGTATACAGTATATGACATTATATTACTTTACACTTAGCATAATCACTGTTGTGTGTTCATACTTTCAGAACTGTTCAGAGTAGCTATTGTGACAAACTCACAGGCTGGCTCGCTGGCAGTGGTTTCCTCTGTTCCAGCTGCTGAATCAAGCCTGTCTTGTGTGTGCACATAAAGCACATGCGCGCCCCCCTGCTCTATTGGCTTGGAGGGTGTTGGGAAGGAAAAAGTAAAGGAGGCAACCACAAACACCGTTTTTTTGTTTTTTTTTTTCTCTTTAGGATCTCTCTGTGCTCTAGTTTTAAATCTGAGATTTAATTGGAAATATCAAAATACTGAAACTCTGAAATTAGATTTTTTTTTCCTTTCAAACACAGAAGCTCATTTTGATTTTTTAAAAGTCAGGACAAGGGCAACAACAGACCGGATAAATTCGGATTGGCAATAATTATAATCTGGTGGAAAATCTAACAACTAATGAGGTCATTTAGCTACATGACCATAAAAAAAGCTTCCAAGCAAGGCCTTTAAAAGTAAGGAATGGGTTAGGAAGGAGGGAAAGAGCCAACCACTCTGTGAAAGGCTGTGTGGGCAAACAGTGCAATATTTACAGGAAAATGTTTCCATAAAGAATTTGGAGACTTCATCTTCCATAGTATATTATATCATTAAGAGAATCCAGACATATTTCTGAGTGCATGTAAAGCCATGCTCTTCAGGCCCTCAGGTGCATTAAAAACACACCTGATTCTGCAGTGGAAATTGTTGCATGGGCTTAGGAAGGTCTCTCACAGTGTAGTCACAGTCAGTGACTACAGTTTGTCACATGCAGAGTGCACATATTTGCGAAGAGTCACAACAGTCTGAAAATGATGTCAAACTGTGGTTGTCTTTCAGAGTCCACCATCTTTGCTTTAGAAAGACATTCGTAAGCACACAATAAACAGTCGCTTATCATGAGGCGCACACAACATCTGCGCCTGCAGAGTTTGAAGAGGCGCGTGGTTGCACGGCAAATGGTTGCTATTTCCGCCTCTCTGACGCTGGTGTATGTGGCTGTGACTGTGATCAGTGGGAAAAGGCTGTCCTGAAATCCTGTTCTGAAGTGTTCAATTTAAAAGCCTGAGTAAAGAGATTTTTATTCGGTTGAGAAAAATTTAGATTGATTCGTTGTTTGAAATAAATTGACATATTTGCTCAGAAAACCTTTTTAACTAATCTTTGATAATGTAGCAAGCAAAAAAGCATCACTGTATCACCACAGAAAACTATGCTTACAGGGCACCTTACCAATGCATAACCCAATTCATTGGGTTCAGCTGTTCACTGGATAATCACATGGCATTGCATTTAAGTTGGTAGGCATGGTCAAGATGACCTGCTGAAATTCAATCCAAGCATCAGAATGAAGAAGAAAGGTAATTTAAGGGACTTTGAAGGTGGCATGGTTTGCTGGTACCAGACAGGCTGGTCTGAGTATTTCACAAACTGCTGATCTACTCCCATTTTCCCACTCAATTATGTCAAAGGTTCACGGAAAATGGAAAAGAGAAAATATCCAGTGAGCAGCAGCATCAAAGGAGAATTGTCAGAGTGCTTCGAGCTGACAGGAAGGCAACAGTAACTCACATAGCCATTTATTGCAACCAAGGTAATGCAGAAAAGCATCTTGAAATACACAACACATTAAACCTTCAAGCAGATGGGTTGCAGCAGCAGAAGACCACAGCTGGTGTCACTCCTGTCAGCCAAGAACAGGAAACTGAGGCTACAGTTCCACAGGCTCACCACAATTGGACAAAAGAAGATTAGAAAAATGTTTCCTAGTCTAATGAGTCTCGATTTCTGCAGTGACATTCAGACGGTAGGGTCAGGAATTGACATAATCAACACTTAAAGTTGATGGTGGTGTAATGGAGTGGGGGGAAATTTTCTTGACACACTTTGGGCCCCTTAGTTCCTATCACACATCCCTTAAACACTACAACCTGAGTTTTGTTACTGACCATGTCCATCCCTTGATGACTGCAGCGTACCCATCTTCTGATGGCTGCTACTAGAAGGATGAAACACCATGACACAAAGCTCAAATCACCTCAAAAAGGTTTCTTGAACATGACAATGAGTTCACTGTACTCAAATGACCTCCACAGTCAGCACATATTAATCCAATAGAGCATCTTTCCAAAGTGGTTGAACGGAACTCCAGCAACTGTGTGATTCTATCACGTTAATATGGACCAAAATCTCTGAGGAATGTTTCCAGCACATTGTTGCCATGCCAAAAAGAATTAAAGCAGTTCTGAGGGCAAAAGGGGATCCAACCCAGTTCTATCAAGGAGCGTCTAATGAAGTGCCCTGTGAGTGTATACAGTAATTAACCCCACTGTACATGCACCAGAGTAGCCAAAATGCTTTAAAATTAAAATGACCTGAATGTGCAGGTGACTTTTCTTTGATTAGTTCTACTTTTTTAGAGATCTAACTTAAACAGTGAGTTAAGCATTTTCATTTAGTGTGGATGATATTGAGGAGCTAAGATTGATGTTGTTGTCCAAATAAAGTGCCCGCTGCATACAGTCACCAAATAAATAAATAAATAAATAAACAAAAGAACTGCAGTAGCAAATAAAATTTGAGACAGAAGTTCTGGATGTTTCTCCTGAGAGCAGATTTTCAGTTGGGGATGTGTAGAGAGTGGGTAGGATTGGTGTGCTACCACACCCTTTTGACATGTTGGATGCATTTGGTAACAAATGTTTTAGTCTACCTCTTAATGATGATGAATTAAGTGAAACTGTGCAAAGTGTCTGTGTTAAGTAATATATGGACTGCAAAGTGTTAGTGATACAGTGCAGTGACCAAAGAAGGACTAAAGTTAAGAAAAAGACTGAAGATGCACTCCATTAAAAATACTGTAGAAGCTGAATAATGGTAAGAACTGTGGGCTTTGCTTCTTTTTTTGCAGCATCTCTTGTGCAGTTTTCTGATCAGTGATTTAAGAAAACTCATTTTGGATTGAATGGTATCTATATCAGAACTTTCAGGAGTCAAGTGTGCATCACTTAAGTTCCTATCAGTATTACTTTGCAATTATTTTAGAACAGAGTGAACAATTCTGTCCAGTTTAAAATAACATAAGTATTTGCCTCCAGTCTCATGATCTCACAAAACCTAAACAAATCTCACAACTAAAACAGGAAGTCGCAAAGTTCCTCATTTATGGGAAAATTGGTTTTTCCTACATTGAGGGCAAAGTCTGAATTTTAGGCTTTTTTTTTCCATATTTCAGCACAAATCCTTGTCCACTAACATCACAGTGAGTGCAAAAGTTAGTTTAACCTGTCTATGAGAAGATACTGATGAGATTCATCAGAATGTAATATGATAAAATGATAACAGGAGCTGTTGCAGAGTTTAACAAATTGCTTCCAGCTGTTTGTCTGTAGTCTGAATATGTTAAAGGGAGAGAGAGCTGCACCTAGTTACAAGCATCAGTGGTCATGGATGGATCATCATGATGATGAACCCTGGGAACAAACATGCCAGGGACCCACCTCCCTCTTCGTACTAGTCCTATGCACTGCTTGAGCCCATTTGAGGAGGAGATAATGGTTGCCTCAGTAACTGCAAGGTGTCCAGGTCCTGTGGCTACAAAGCAAGCCAAAATCATAACCCCTCCACCACCGTGCTTGAGAGTTTGCTTTAGGTGCTTGTGCTGATATGCTGCGTTTGGTTTCTGCCAAACATGGCACTACGCATTATGGCCAAACATCTCAACTTTGGTCTCATCTGTGCAAATGACATTTTTCCAGAAGTCCTGCGATTTGTTCAAATGCAACCCTGCAAACCTAAACTGTCCTGCCATACCATTCTTTGCAGTTTCCTCCCATTCATTTCAATGCAATGGTCTGACCATGGGGTGAGTCTGCATGGACGTCCTCTCCGGGGAAGATTGTGGAATTGTGCGAGCATACAAACAGACATACAACCTGCCAGAACTTCTGCTTCTGTTGAGGTTTGTTTATTGTTCACACTGGTTAATCAGTTAATCATGTGCATTTGATTAGTATTTATTTATCTATCTATCTGTCAAGTTCAGTGTACAGTGTAACTCAATGAGCTATCAGTATACGGATACAGCTCTATGTGCTCATGTCCGAAAATACATATAAGCCTTTTTTACTACAGGAAAAACTGCATTTCAAGGATTAATATATGTGTATGTCAAATTATATCAGAAATATATATTATTATTATGTTATTATATATTAATATAACTTTTACTTCATATTCATACTTATTTTCACTGTCCACTGTGTGATGTATACAGTATACTTATCCTATACCCTATTGCCACCAATGCTACACATCGTATATCTGGTATATATATGTACATATATTTATTTTTATTTTTCATATTCACATTTAAGCATACTTAACGGAGTGTCTGCAACATAAGTAATTTCCCCCCAGGGATTAATGAAGTATTCTGATTCTGATTCTGATTAGTAGCCTCTGGCTTAACTTAGCTCCATTTGAAGCAGTAAGGGTGTACTTATTTTTCTGTGTAGAGTCTTTTTCATATTAGCATCCTAAGGATTCAAGCACACTGTGATCTAAATAAAACCACTGTGGATAAGTCCTACCTAAAGCACTGACTGTCTTCTTACATTGCTCAACATTGATGAGATTGTTAAATTCCAATTTCCAAAGGGGTCCAATTCGATGGCCATAGGTGGCAGGTTGTTCAGGTGTCTCTGTTATTGGTCAATTTCTAATCTGAACACTGCAAAATGGACCATTCTTGTTAATACTCAAATATAAACCTCCACGGGAGCCTTCACAGCCTCTGACAGTTTATATTTTGCTTATACATTAAATGCACCTTCCTCCCACAGTCTGTCTATGTTGATTGCTCCATGCTGGTTGCTAGGTTGACAGTTGACATGTGACCTATAGCCTGTGTCATTATGACATGAATTAATTTGCAAAACATCAAAACAGTTTAGGAATCATTGTGTATTTCAAAACTACACATCAAAATCCCTTTTCTCCAATATTTGAACACTAATAATACTTTGTGCATTCAAAATATCTTGAGGCTGAGGATAGTAACTTTATTAAAAATATGAGTTATTCCAAACACATACAGTAACTTGAAAATTGTACTTCTCCATTTTATGCAGTAGAACATCTGCAGGTTCAGTCCAAAATTTATTTGGTTTATTTTTTAATATAATTGTTGGGAAGTCTGATAGAAAATATAACCTAATTTTGTGCAATGTGTAATGGGTCATCAGTGTCTCTGTGGTGTCTGTCTGCAAACTGACAGGATAATCCTTCTGTGGAATTTTCATGATAGCTCATCCCTCATGTTAACTAGGTTAACGTGAGCTCAGGTTTCAGCAGAAAGTCAGTGTTGATGTCTCCATCAGAGCTATCAGTTGATGCAGGTCCTCTACACACCCTCCTGCCAGGTCTCTGTCAGTCCCCAGATATTGCAAGTGTTTCATCAGAGTGGTCAGCTCAGTGTCTCTAATCCGAGCAGTGGGTGGGAGAAGCTAACGGAGCTAACTCTGTGATCCAAGATTACTGTAGGCTATAGGCACCGCAGCGTCCCTTTAAGCCCTGATCCCTTCCTCTTCAGCACAGAGCCCGGCCCTGTCACTCTGAAGCTCCTGCTGCTGGTCAGCCTGCACAGGTAATCACCCGTGGACAGGAAAGCGATGCTCCTAAGCTCCCTGATCTCACAGCCAGGCTAAAGCACACAGAGAGGACTCTCGTTATACCGGCAGTGACAACCATATCATTTAAACAGATGCCTTTTTGACTAACTACTGTCTGCAACAGCAAGTACAAACCACAGTGACGCAAACAGATTTATTCGTAGGGTTGCCACAGTAATTCCTTATACTATACCACTGACAGCAGGATAAACGTTCATGACAGAAAGTGCAATCTAATTTAAGATCTCCCTTTTTCTTTTTTGAGAATGAAAAAAATAGATCTCCTGCATTTAATAATCATCACTTTCCCATTTTCTTCAGAATTACCTTTATCATAGCAACATAATGTTTTTATCTATCTATCTATCTGTCATCTGTTGTAAAATTGATGTTAAATCACCTATTTGGGCTCTTATGTCTGGCAACCCCTTAGGGAAATACAAAGGAACACACAAGTAAGATGGACATTTGACAAAAAGCTGTATAGTATGGTGAGCCCATGGTTGTTAAGGTAAATCCTAGTGAATTTACAGGACGTGGAAAATCAAACAGGACATTCTGGCACCAAAGAATGACATGTTAGATCAGCTGCGTGACCTTTAACTTTGTTGGCCAGTTTGTTTTAAAATTAAGCAATTTCTTTTGGTTGTGTATCAAAAAGCATTTCTAAAATGTATTTGTTTCATCTCCTATAAATGTGGCAAAACTCATCACTCAGGTTGTGCAGAAAAGAATATTTTTATAATAAAAATTTAATATGTATTTGATTTGTTTGTGCAAAATCTTTTCTAACATCAGCCAAGAACTTTTGGAGCTTAAAATGTGAGCACACCTAAAAATCTTAAACTAAAAAGGATCCAACAGATGACTCAAACCCTTGCGTGAGGGAAAACATATTAGACATCAGTCACACAGAAGGAGAATGGAATTTCACATTTTCAGCCATAATAATATTCAGTAATAATAAACACACACACGCACAGGAGAGAAAAAATAAATCTTATTAGAATATTAAGAATTAAGTGAATTTGTTTTTGCAGAATACTCCAAATGGCTAAAACTAAAAACAAACTGACCTTCATGCCCAAACTGTGAAGAAGAAAAAATGTTCTTATTCCTTTACTTATTTGTGCATTTATGTATTGGTCTGTTTATTTATTATAATGTGGGTGGAAAAGTAAATGATTTTTTAGACTTCAATTTATTTATTAAAACTTTTGTAATAGGTCAGCACTGTTGCCTCTCAACAAGAGGTCCAAATTTAGTTTAATTAAGCTTAATTTAGATACAGCCAAGTCACAACAAAAGTCACCTAAAGGTACTTATACAGTTAGGTAAAGTCCCTACAATATCAGAGAGAAAGCTTCAACGATCAGACGAGCAAGCACTTGGAGACTGTGGGAGGGAAGAACTCCCTTTTAACAGGAAGAGATCTCCAGTAGAAACAGGCTCAAGGAGGGGCAGCCATGTGCCTCAATTAGTTGGAGAAATGGATAGCAAGAACAAAACACAAACCATAGGACAGAGAAGACAAAATTTAAAGACATGTAGTACAAGGATGAAGAGGTGGATGCTCAATCCCCCAGCAGTCTACGCCCATTGTGGCATAGCTAAGGGATGGTTCAGGGTCACCAGATCCAGCTTTGATGATAATAAAAGTTTGAAGCCTGATCTTCAAAGTAGAGAGGGTCTCTGTCTCTCAAATACAAGCTGGGAGCTGGTTCCATAGGAGAGGGGACTTGTGGCTGAAGGCTCTGTCTCCCATTCTACTTTTAAAAACTTTAGGAACCACAAGTAGGCCTGCACTCTGAGAGAGAAGTGCTCTATTGCAAAAATATGGGGTCTTTAAGGTAGGATGGGGCCTGACTGTTCAAGACTTTGTAAGTGAGTAGAAGGATTTTCAACTCAATTCTGGATCAACAGGGAGCCAATGAACCGAAGCCAAAACAGGGGAAATAGGATCTCTCGTTGTAGTCCCTGTCAGTACTCTCGCTGCAGCTTTTTTGATCAACTCAAAGCTTTTTAGGGAGCTTATAGAATAGCCAGACTGCAAGGAATTACAATAATCAAGAATAAATGCATGAACTAGCTTTTCAGTTGAGCCCTCTGGAGTTTCCTGTTAAGATTAATAGCATTTCCTAATTTGTATTTGTGGTAAATTCAACGTCATCAAATTCTCAGTGAAACCTTGATGACCCATGGGTGCTTCAATGTTTCACTTCTGTTTACTTTCGCAAAACTGGGAAAATGGTTAGTTGTAGTGTGAGAAATGGATTGTTAAAGCTGTGAATATAAAGTTTAAGTGCATGTTCAGGTATAAGTTGTATCCATAAACATTTCATGAAGTCAGGGTCAAATCTAAAGCCTACTTAGTCTAGCCACTGTGCAAAAAACATCCACATTCCTGGCTTTAATCAGGTGTATGGCATGCCATGCCTCCACTGTTTGTTTTATCTCTCCTCTGTGAATGTGTGCGTGCATGTTTCATGTTTGACAGTTTAAGGAGGACAGTGTAAGAAGAGGAGGAGGACCCAAACACTGGGCAAGTCAGAGTATAAGCACAAAATGAAAACATATAATCCAGCTGCGAGTCAAATATGCAGAAACAGACAGATAGGCAAAACAAACCAGGTGCAGAGGAGGCAAAGAGCAAAGTCCAGAAATGACTAGCCTTTGTCCAAAGCTAGCAATCTGTCTACCAACAATTTTTAAGCTACTTTCATATATCTTTTTTCTTTAACCTCACTAATAAATTGGGAATTCTCTGTATGTGTTTTTTGCCTTTCTTAATATTCATTTTGATCCACTTCAAACAATATGGGCATGTGCCTCGGGGCCAGAGTCAGTGCAGTGTGAATTTTGATACTTGGGGATCATTTTCTCTGGGAGATTTGTGACCTCATGCATGAATGTCAGAGATTATATAATGCAGGGTTTATGGAACCTCTTCATCATTTGATGAAGAAGTTACTGGGGACAACCTCTTCATTGTTTACACTGAATAAAAATCTATGGGAGTGCGATGGCCACACTTACAGCCACACAACAAAAAAGTCTGAAACCCCATCAACCAAGGCTTTACACAATATATTTCAGTTATCTTAGTTTTGATAGACATTACACGTAGTAATCTCTGATTTCATATAATTTACTTCAGTTTATTTGGCATTTGTTGAAAATATGTTAGTTGTATTTTTAGCTCACACAGTCATTTAACTTTTGTATGTTCAGCACTGTTAAAATTATCCTATCTTTCTCCTTTTGCCTTTGCTGTGTGGTCTGTTGGCTGCTGAGGTCATCAGAATCAAATGAGCAAGAGATAGGCGTCCTTCTTCCACCATTGAAATGATGCATCACATCACCATAAACTGGAACAGAGAGTGGATCGTGACAAGAATAGAATAAGGCAGACGATAGAAAACTTTTGCTTTTGAGTTTTCCATTCAAGCTGATCAAGGCTAAGAGTGAGGTTTTCAAATGAATTATAACTATGTCTAAGTGACTGATCAGTAAGCTAGAATTGCTGCCACTCCTCTTCCTCAGTCTGTGCTTCTAGGATTCTGACAGTTAGTATGACTGGGGGCGGCTGATTCATTTAAACTGACGTATTTATCCTTCTGCAACCAGGCTACAGTGAGACAAAACAAATCAGTGTGCTGAGCAACTATTAAATCATTCACTAACAGGGACAGAAGAGAGAGACCTAATATTCAACAGCCCACATTAAAATGTTTTGCTCTTTGGTGCCAGTGAAATGGTTTTATTATTTCTTAGTGAATTTTTAGGGTTAACTCATTTTTAGCCACTTCAGACCTGTCTTTGAAAATGACTCAATACCGCTCCATTCTTTGTTACTCCTCACTGAACTTTGAATATAAACATTCTTGCTAGCATAGTTCCTATTTCATCTTTCACTACTGTCACTTCTTAATCATTTATGTTATCCATTCTCTTTTATTTCTGCTTTTTTTTTTTTTTAAACCAATGTCCAAACCTTATCAGTTTCCATCACTCTTTTCCTTCCCAGTGATTCACAGAATTTCTTCAGAAAAACTGTCTTTGCATGCTTTTGTTTTTAGGTAACGCAACAAAACAAATGCCTTTTCAGCTCACAGGCATCAGTTTCCTGATTATTACTTCCCTTTCATAAATGAAAGTTCAGTCCACTCTGTTCACATCTGTGCCATACCGTCATGGATTCCTCTTTTCCTTAGAATTTTGTAAAACCCTTGTCCTCCCAAGCAATTTTTTCACCACTTTTCCTTTTAAGTCTGCTTTACCATGCTCTTCATTTCTGCCCTACTGAAGCTGGATAAAGGGAAATTCTTTTGTGCCTTCAACCATAGCTCTAGTTTTATTTTACTTTAATACAAGTATAGCTATACAACTCTGCTGTTGTTGGCTGTATAATTGATGGACAGAAGGATGAATAGAAGGTTGGTGGACAGTTTTGTTGAGTGTTGTGAACTGAATTATCTACAGTTTAACATCAACAAGAGCAAAGAACTGATTGTGGACTTCAGGAAGCAGGTTCCTCCTTCCTCGCCC
Organism: Etroplus canarensis; assembly: GCA_015106775.1. NCBI lineage: Eukaryota > Metazoa > Chordata > Actinopteri > Cichliformes > Cichlidae > Etroplus > Etroplus canarensis. The sequence goes on from VUQH01040249.1 coordinate 21,532, forward strand.
TGTCATCATCAAGGAGACAGGTATCGAGGTGGTGTCACAGTCCTCTGCCCTCCGGGTCACCATCTGCCTCCCTTCTATCTTTCCTTCCTCTTTTCATTCTCTCTCTGCCCCTCTCTCTCCCTGTCTCACTAATCATGCGCTCCAAGTGTGATCATGGCAGAGTGGAGGCTGCTCACCTGTTCCACCTCACTCATCACTACAGCATTTAAGCCCTGCAGTTCCTTCCATACACTGTTCAAAGGTAGCTACTATTAGTGTAGTGTAGCCAGGCCAGGTTTTGTTTTGTACTTTTGTCTGCAGAACTTTTGAACACCTGCCTCTGCTCTGCTCAGGATATCATGTACCACACCTGGATCCATCAAGCATACTGCCTGACCCACCCTCACAACCCAAGGATCAGGCCTGTCACACCAAGCCTCTCTGTTGCTCGGACCCAAGCGCTCTAGTCTCCAGCCAATTCACCACTCTACTGGACCAGTCACTCGCACTTCCCACTTCAGATTCAAAGACTTACAGCATAACCCAGGCCTCACCTCGCACCTTAAAGACTTTGCACATTAACCACAATACCTGACAATTGCCTAGTTTTTCATTAAATCCTGCAAAACTTTGTTCACTGTGTTCAGTCTGCTTTTGGGTCCACACCACAACCCTGACAGTACGTTCTGGCCACCATGGGCCCCCGCAGACACCGACACCATTCAAAAAGCTCTATCCCATCAGGGAATTATCTTGGGGCATCAGGAGAGCACACTCAGATGTTAACTGAAAATCAGTATGCAACCCAACAGCAAATCAACCAGCTAGTCAGAATGATACAAGCATTAACCATAAGTTGGGAAAGGGCAATGGTTTTCTGTTACAGTGCAATCTACTGTGTGACCAATTCACGTCTGACAGTTCAAAAGAATCCTTTGTCATTCAGAGCTTACAAGGGTGAGCACTAGATTGGGCACAAGCAGTAGTACCTCACAATAGGAATATTACCTTTGACGAGTTTAAAAGAAGCTTCGAGGAAGTTTTTGACCGCTCTCTAGAGCTGGACGGCCCTGTGGTTCGTATCGTGAGCTTGTGGCAGGGTCTAGCGAGTTGTAGGGGACTATGCTGAGGACTTCTTGCTTGTCCTGATGGAACAACAAAGCCTTAGAGTGGGTTTTTCGTAACAGTGTGAACGAAAAATTAAAAGATGAACTATCTATTTCTCTAGCATAGCTCCTATCTCATCTTTTGTTAGAGTTACTACTTCATCATTTAATTTATCCATTTACTTTTTATCCAGTTTTTTAAGTGAATGTCTAAACCTTATAGTTTCCATCACACTTTTCTTCCCACAAATTCACAGCATTTCTTTAGAAAGACCATCTTTACACTTTTTATAGTTCTTTTGAACTTTTAAAGTTTTACTTGGAGACTTGATTGCATTATAAATGTTGTAATTCTTAATGCTTTTCTTCCTTATAGACAAGTTGTGTCATGGTGTGCCATGCTGTGGGTGAGGTGTGGACCCAGTATGCAGGACCGCAGAGCCGACATGAAAAGAACAAGGCTTTATTTTGCCAAAACCAAGGGTAATAATACAGGGTACCAAAAATCCTGGGAACACAAGAGGGTGGCACACGGGGAAAACCAGTACGACGCGACAACGGGA